>JAZGTJ010003579.1:0-34755 GCA_036877575.1 Botia almorhae
TTTTTCAAGCTTTGAAAGCCAAACTACACCTTACTGGTCGTATAAAAATAAATATCGCATACTACTAAAGCAAAAACATTTTTAGATGTTTTCAAAGATACATAGCATTTTTAGATACACTGTTCGAAAATAACAACGATTGAGAAAACTATTATAATACTGTGTATTGTATGGATAAACCATGACAAACTTACAGGACAAATGTTTGTGTGCGCGTGTGTATGGGGGGGGATAGTGGGGGGTTAACATTGTGCTATTTTATGGATAGTCGCTGTGCCGAAATCAAACATAGCAGCACGGAAACCGGCAGACACAAAATCCCGGCAACGTTGACTTTGATTTTCAAACACTCTCTTTCTTGAATGACATTTATATGCTCTCCATGAAAATTGACACATGTTGCCAAGACAACTGTGATGGTTCAGTACCATGACAACAAAGCAAAACTCTGACGGTGCCAAGGAAGAGCTTCTCAAAAAACCCAGAATTCTTCACAAGATCGTGAACATGTGCAGACTAAAATACTCAACAAACTGAAACAGACACTGAAGATTCACTAATACTCACCCTGTTTGCCATATTTAAAGCAACAACCTTCCGGGTGCAAAAATCTATAAGCTAAGTGCTACATCTGTGAGGTAACCTGACCCTCCGGATCAAATAGCAGCAATTAAGATGTCAAAATGGTGGGCTAATTGTGTTCAGACTCATTAACAGAACTAAAAAACCCAGAGTAACAGGATCCAAGAGGGGGAAACAGTTCAAAGAAAAGATTAAGTGTTGCCATGAAGTCAATCTCTCATTATACAAGCCTGCAATTAACGGTGAAATAATGAAGCGCGGCTAAGAAAGAAGCAAACAGAACCGGACTTTGTCTAGTCTCAAAAAGTCTATGTAAATTCTATAACTATCATTTTGGCAGTAAAATTAATGTAATTTACAAAAACAAATACCTCATTTTACAGTATATACCCCTGACTGCATCCCAGAACAGACGTATCTCGCGTAAAGACAGTTCATCTGTCCTGTTACCTCATAAATTTCCCAAACGTCCACTTAGGAAGTCTGTAATAATACAAAAACACGTGTCTTAGCTATAATGCCAAGTCATTTTTGTCACCTTGTAAATCCCCAAATTTTCAGACAAAAATCCGTGCCGTTGGTCGTGGAGAAAGTGCAGACGTGTCTAAAGGAAAGAGGGGGAAGAGTGCGAGCTGTCTGCTGGTGCCACTAACGCGACACAAAACTGTCTGCTTTTCCGTTCAGGGTTCCCGTTTCAACTTGAAAGCAGTGCCGATTGTGTCTTAAAGCTAATGCCGCCATCGGAATGCTAATGGCTCTGAATTTCTGAGTGCAGAATGATTTCCTCATCGGAACGCACAATCCTGTTGATTTAGTCGAGTTTTTCAAGGGCATGCCAGATTCTGAGCTCCAGCAGAGCAGAGCTGTGCATCAGTGCTTCTTTAATTCACACGTAGAACAAAGAGATTTACTTTCACAGCTTCGGGATACGTCGCTGATGAATATATTAAGCGCATCTGAGGAAATTCTACTTGTTTGTATGAGTAGAATTGATAAAAAAAAGGCCAGTGCGAGAACTCGGAATGAGAAAGCCATACCTGTAATGAAAGTGGAGAGGACTGACCTTCTCTATACGGCTGAGATCAAATAAAAGCCCTATTCATCCCCCAGATATGTTCATCATATTATTTCATGCGACATTTTTGCTTTGCTGCAACTACTGTTATTAAGAATTTAATTACGCTGCGTTCGAAGATCCCTTATTTTAATTCAATTCTAAAGCAGCGCTGCACGTATCTTTAGAGGTAAAGGCAATCCCACAATGCACTGCAACAAGCTTGACTGAAAGCAGTCCATAAAGTCCCTATATGGAAACCTCCGCACTTGGCGGCCATCTTGGCTATCGAAAAAAAAAGTGCAAATATAATAAATCTATCGAAGACGATGAATAAGGCAAAAAATGTTGATTATAAATATGACTATAGTTAATAAAACACACAAAAAAATGAGAAACGGTTAGCCTTAGAAGGTGGTTACGTTTGTTAACAGAAGGCAGCTAGGTAGCTCACTAGGTTTTGAAACTGAACTCGCAAGTTCCTCAGCTTGGAAGTTCAGGAGAAGCCTAAACTAAAAGTAAAGCAGCACCGAGGAGGTCATGTGCTAAACCCCATGAAACCAAACACACATAAACACTCAATGCAGTAAAGTTGCTGCTAAATTAAAACAATTATACCTCGGGTTCTCTTAGCCTGACCCCTGATCAGACAAATCCGCTGGAATCGCTAGCAGATGTTTAAATAGCCATGCTGAGACATGCAGTCCATAACTAAGCTCATTTAAAATGTCATTTTCATGCAGGGATCTATGACGAGTGAGGGTTTGAGAACCCAATGCTAATCCAGCTAACAATTTTAGGTTGCAATTTCCCTATCATTTCCATTAAATAAGCATCGTTAAAAATGAGTTTTGAACGTTCTAGGAATGTTCAAAATGTCTGTATTTTTACACATTGTATTAACATGAATGCTTGGCTGTAAGAACGTTACTCAAGTTTTTTAAATTCTGCAATGTTTTTAAAACATTCCACTAACTACTTTAGAAGAACGTTTTTGATACATGATATATAATGCTGTAATAACAATACTCCAGGAATGTCAGCATTGAATGCTGAACATCAGCAAACGTTCTGAGAACGTTCCCAGTGAGCCCATCATCAGTGTTTAAGGCAGATTGAGTGGGAAAGAACAGCAGTGGCTTGTGTGACAGCTGGCATGAGAAGTAATAATAAAGTCCAGGTGCTTGAAAAGATCATAGTGATCAAAGTCGGTTTGTGTGTGATGTGAGGAAGAGGATGAGTTCAGCGCATCTAATACACGCGTTCAGCTCACAGCACAGCAATCAGCAATTACACCGAAGGTTTTAGTGATGGCAAATTGCATTAGCATTTAAGAGCAGAGCGAGGAAAACGAATCCAGCCAGAGGAGTTTCCAACCAGACCGAGATTACGTTTCAGCTATTGATTTTTTTTAAACTGATACATTAGTCAACCTAATGCTTTAATAATTTCAAATAAACTGTCCCGACTCGACGTCTTAATGAGCACCTCTCTGACGAAACGCCAAAATTATGAGTCATATTTAGACCAATGTGTGTAATAAAAAACTGTGTGTTAATACTTTGAAAATGAATAAACGAATGAATATATGACAAATGAAAGAGAGAGAGACAGGGAGAGAAAGAAAGAATAAAGAAGAATAAATGAAATATAAACAAAGATGACAATTATATTTTAAAGTGTTGCAGCTAACTGTTTTGATGAGCTAATGTAATGCAAATGTAAAAACGAAATGTTTAAGAACAGATTGTAGTATTTTTTTTAAAACAAACATTCCCAACAAAAATCCATGAACGGAAAAACATCCTGCAGTCATAAAAGAATTTTAGGAAACAATATAAAGTAATATTATATGATTATGTTTTTTTCCCTCTTCTGTTTTGAACTTTTGTATTGCTTATTTCATCTTTGCTTAATTGGTGCAAAACGGAGGATTTGTTTAACAGACAAAAAAGCAAGAGAACGGAAAAAAATAAAAATCACAGAGTTAAAAGAAAGAGGAAAAAACATTTACCATGAGCATTTCAAATGAGACGGTATGGACTCTCCCTCTCTCTCTCTCTCTGTGTGTCTGTCTCTCACCACAAACCGCAGGCTGTTCAAGGCAACTTAGAAATCTCTTACATCTGGAAGAGTCATAATTCATGGGATTTCTCTTGACAGCCATGACAGGCATAGGGGCAGCCAGAAACAACTGTCTCCTATGTTGTGCTATTTGCACAGGCAGGAGAGGAGGAGTCGACGGAGGAGCACATCCTCCTCCAGCAGATGCTAGCAGCGGAAGCCCTTTCATTCTCTGCCAGTTACTCCATGAATAGGCCTTAAATATTATATAGACAGTAGCTATTGCTTCCAAACAGAAATTCCGTCTGCTAAGCTGCAAAGCACATGAGGGTGCATTGTTCTAGCGCATGGGTCACGGCGCGCTCTCCGCCCTCTTATTCATCTCTAGGATTTCTTGCATGTTGGACGGAGATTAATGATTGGAGCTGAACCCCACTGTGCTTAAATGCGATACCATCTTTGGCCAGGAATTGACCTTTTTGTCGAGGGGGGCATATTTATACTATGATCAGGTTGTTAATTTTTAAATGATCAGACAGGAAATAGCAAGAGAACTACTGAAATCAGAACTACTGAAATCAGAACCTGAAATCAGCACTACTGAAATCAGAACTACTGAAATCACAACTACTGAAATCACAACTACTGAAATCAAATAGCGGTCCCAACTATACCAGTCCGAACAGAGTTGTTACCATCTTGTGAATGGAGACTAAATAAATTAAGGCTACTTCTTAAAGAGACAGTGCATCCACTCTCTCATCATTTACTTACAAAAAAGCACAGTGAATTTATTTGAACCTATTTGTTTAAGAAATATATGGAAATTATAAATTATGTATATATATATTAAAGGTAGGGTAGGCAGTTTCAGAGAAGCTAGCGTAAAGACATGCAAGTAAAGACATCCTATTATTGCATTCGGACCGAATAAAATGATTGGCCGAAAAATGTTATGGTCCTGCACCTTCCACAGAATATAAATAAATATATTTATACCACGTTACTTAGTGACTGCTATCAGGATGTGAAGAGATTTTCAACCTGCACAACAAAAAACGTTTCAAGAATAAAATTGCCTCCCTGCCTTTAAGTCTAGAGTCTAATAGTTCAACTCCCATCAACCTTTGAAGGGGACCTGGGTATCTGTACAGTACATTGCAAAATCCACATGGCTCAAACATTTTGAGGACGCGAGTGCCAATAATGACAATAACAAAAATGAATTTTGTTCTGTGTAACGAATTCTCATAGGCTAACATATGGCTTCAGAAAACCTGGCATTAAAAATCACCATCCATTTTTGTAAGAAAACAGAGATTCTGCTAAACATCTGTGTTCCATGAAAGAAAGTAAGTCCAGGTCTGGAACAGCATATATGTCAATAAATAATGACAATTATTCATTCATTTAATGACTTTAAATGTTTAAAAGTAATTATTTATTGGCTGTATTCAGTATGCAATGTGAAATCAGCAGCCCTAAGGGTCTGACAAAACGAAGCCCTTATTGGGAAGCCCTGGTCTACAGTTTCATGTGTGCCAGGGAAGCAGAAATTCCCTGATGGATGATCTTAAGGCAGTTGTTGTAGTGTTTCCAAAATACCATTCCCTCTTCCACATATTCTGTCTCCTCCTCTCTTCAGAATCTGACCCTCAACAGAAGTTTAGCACAAAGCTGGAGATGCACTGGAACCAGTGCAAAACACCAATGTCGCAATAACTGCACCAAACATGGCACGGGAGCGCCTGTGTGTGTTTAAGAGAAACAATGTGTATTACTGTGCGTTAGAGGTGAGTTAAAACATTACATTCTTCAGACAGATTTAAAGGGACAGTTCACCCAAAAATGAAAATTCATCCACCATTTACTCGCCCCCATGTCATTCCAAACATGTACAACTTTTTTGCTTCTGAGGAACACAAAAGAAGATATTTTGAAGAATGTTGGTAACCAAACAACAGTGGCATTTCCATTGTATGTATCCACTTTTCTGAAAATATCTTCCAAAGACATTTCTCAAAATATCTTCTCTTGTGGTCCACAGGAGAAATTAAGTCACATAAGTTGACATGACATGACGGTACACGATGGAAAAAAAATCATTTTTGGGTGAACTGTCCCTTTAACGCACACATCTTGATTGTGTATCATAGCTAACTGTTGTTCAACAAGCCAGCTGGAGGAAGAGTGTGCGACCGATGCTAACAGCTGACGTTACAAAATAATGGGTTAAACGAAATCATCTGACCAGATCCAGACCCAAAGCTAAAGATAAAAAGGGTTGCAGAATTTCAAAATTTTGCCTGTTCTTCATTTTCCATGACATAAACAGTGCTGTTTTGAGAACGTACTGCTCTTTGTGAGGGGGGTTTGTTTGTTTTTCTCGCTATGGTTTTGATGAGGCACTATGAAGAACAAAATGGCAACATTTTCAGCCTGTTGACAAATCCTTCACAAGATAAACATAAGCCTGAGATGTACTCCATATTTATAAATGTCTGTTGGAGCTATGGCCTAGGGGTTAGTGCTCAAGTTTCTTTCATGTTGAGCCATGGTGCTCATGTGAGAGATATGGATTTGATCCTGATCCTTCTCCTTTAATGAAACATCTGTCACAACACACGCACCTTCTAACGACTTTTACACCAGTGGAAAATAGGAAGTTTCCTAGGTTGCATATTTTTGTTCTTCAGAATTCCAGATAGCAATATGTGAGTACAAAATATTAGAAACAGAGTCCCAATGTGCCTTTATGGGTTTGTGGCAGGTGCACATTAGAAATTAAAAAGAAACAAACTGCACAACAGAGATTTTAATAGACTTCTAAAATAAGTTTTTAGAAATATTATTTTTAAGTTATTAATGGAACATTTTAAAAAGATTTCAGAATTAAAAACGCTTCATAACGTTCTTATCCACAAGCAATAACATTAACACAACGTCTAAAAACTGGACATTTTAAGCGTTCTTAGAACGTTCAAAATAACATTTTTAATGTTATTGTAACTTAATGGAAACATGGTAAATGTTTTTAAAATCTAAACCCGTTAGCTGGGTACACTTAAACAATTCTCACCAAAACATTTTCAAGACCAAATAATCTGAGCTATACTATCTTCTCTTACTGTAACGCTAACAACAACTGCGTCTCAATTGTGTCTATTTTGTATTTCTCAAAGAATTTTTCACTTATATGCCAAGAAAACAGCAAAGTAATCCCACTGTCACATGCACACAATTATTGACAGATCCCTGCTGACTTAGCATCCTGTCACCTACGCCAATTTCAGCGCTTATAATCAATTGTGAATTTAAAAAGATCACATTTCTCCACTCACATCAGCGGCATCAAACTTTTCTGTTTGCTCAAAGACAGAGCGCATTGCATGTGCCAAAACTGCAGCCTCTCCTCTCAGTTTTCAGAGTCTCTGTTTTGCTGTACTGTAGGTAACTGCAGGCAAATTCGCGAAGACGCGTCTACCTCCACATGAAACGCGAAACCAAAGAATAAGCGTGACGGCAAATTGACAAACACGCTCCCCCAGAACGTTACCTATTGACTTCTGCTTTAAAATACAAAAGATTGCAAGCCGCAAAAAATCTGATCACACTTTTAAGTTACATGACGGATACAAAACTGGGCGCACTGTGTTTTTGTAAAAATATGACATTAGATTTGCCGACAATAAAAAAAATCTTTTCATGCAGGAAAACAAAGCGAAAAGCCTATGATCACCATGTTTTGACATCCCTGAAGGTGTTTTTCTCCTGACATATGGAAACTAAATGAACATGTATTCAGCACACAAACACATAAGAAAGAAGAACAGAAAAGGAAATCGTGAAAATGAACGCTGTAAAGTTGTTCTTGACATGTATATCTGCTTTAATTCTCTATCAGATGCTGTATCTAGGCGATGATGGGCTGGGACTGCGGCGTCTGCAGCTGATTTGTGTGTTTAATGCGCGCCGTCTCTCTTTCTCAGATACGCTGCCTGTGTCATGCTTAAAACAGCTGCAGGCGAGCAAGTCAAATGAAAGAGGAAAAAGGTATTTCCTCCGCAGATACACACAGCTACTGTCGCTCTGGCCCTCTCTCTCTCTCTCTCTCTCTCTCTTCTTCTGTATCAGAGCTGGTTTGTCTTGCGAGTTTAATGCATTGGCTCGCACAAACGCGCTGTGTATGCCATAACTCTGCCCGGGCCTCTGGATCTCACTCCCCATGCCAGGAAATTAGCTGTGGCATTTCCAAGAAAAATTCCTTCTAATAAAACGACTCGAGTAAGTAAATAAACAAATCGGTGAAATATTTATGCAGCATGCTATGTTTAAAAAGCGTGCCAGACGGGGCGGGCTCGATCCACGGCGATTCGCCGTATCTGGAATATTTAAACCAACCTCCTGAGGATATTAACCAAAATACCCAAGATGCCTCTGTACCAAGCTGCTTCAATAGAAACATGTGCCGTGCTGTATACATTTTTTATTTCAGATTAACCAAAGTAGGACCAAGAAACAGTGTAAATGAAATGAAGATCACAAATCATAATGTTAGCCAAAAGCAAATGCTTTTGACAAGCGCGCACACACACACACACACACAGCTTTGGTTGGCGACAGTAACTTGCGCTGTGCTGTGTTAATGCATGTGCTGGAGGCCCTGCCGACGGGTGAGAACTTAAGTTATGAGTGTGTTTAAACCATAGATGAAGGTGTGATGCGATGCGATTGGTGCAGCTACATTTAACCCAGTGAGAGAACACACAAACACACACACACATAAAGAATCTGTGACCGGCACTACAAAGAAAAAAAAATCACATATTCAACATAAACATCTCCATCCCCACAGTCATACGAAGCTTTTCCTAGCCATTAAACTGATATGCATTAAAGACAGACAGAGTGCTTCTCTGCCCATTTGTTTTAAATTGCCATATTCATTTGCTGAATTATTTTGATTGCGGTGAGTGTCTGGCGGGAAAACCAGGTAAGAAGGATGTGAACTGTACAGGTGCACGGATGAAGTGGCCATCATAATGCTGTTGTACTGCTATATATATAGAACTGCAAGCATTACGAAGTTCTTGCCTTCGTAGTCAAGCTATGAAAAGGTCATAAAATAAGATCTCATGGTCATTAAACTTCACAGTCCGGCCTTATCTTCAGAGCTCCTTTTCAACTATGATTCCACTGAACGATCGCCAAATAAGGATGCAGTTGTAACACCTCAAAGCAACAGTTCAGCCAAAAACAAAATTTATTTACTCACCCTTGTGTTGTTCCAAACTTGTGTAAGGTAATTTTTTCCTGTGGAGCACAAAAGGAAAGATTTTGAGGAATGGTTACGCAGCTCCTTTCATACGATAAGTTTGTTGTGACTACGGCCGTCAAGTTCCAAAAAGCAACAAAAAATCAGAAAAGCATTTATTTAAAACTACCTGTGGGAACTTACGACGACGTATTAAAGTTATTGCTTGGTTATAAGAACGTTACTCAAACATTTTTCTGTAATGTTTTTAAAACATTCTACTAACTACTTAAAAATACCATTTGTATACGATATACAAGATGTAAAACATTAAAGAAAGTTCTACTAATGTTACTGCAAGAACTTTTTGTAACGTTTAGAGAACCTTTAGAGAACTTGGAGCAATGTTCTGAGAACATTCCCTGTTAGCCGGGTTTTGTGTCGCAACACACATGTATGGTCAAATGAGTGAATAATGACAGAATTGTATTTTTGTGGCTCAGCTATTCCTTTAACACACAGTGAGAACAGACTCGTTCACTTATGAGTGTGTTCAAGTGAAGTGCTTAAGGACCAGCACAGTTTTTTGTATTTGACCTGAAGATCTTCACCTATTCAATACAGAGACTAATGCATTCCTTCATGTCCCATGGAGCTTACAGCTGGGTGCCGGAATGACATAGGAAAACAGTAGGGATTAAGACACTTGGTGATCTCTCTCTCTCCTGTCTTTCTCTCTCTCTCTCTCTCTCTCTCTCTCGTTCTTTCCTTATTCATCACCCAGCTCTGCTGTGTCAAGATCCATGCGGAACGGCCAGAATCTCTCTCTCTAATTCCGTCCATCAGATGTAGAAGTGAGCGAGCATGAAGAGATCAAAGATGAGGAGAGAGAAAGCGAGAGAGACTAATGAAGGGTGGACTGACACTGTACAGGAACCTTAAAGGCCATGATCTTAGCATGAAGTTCAGACTGAAGAACCAGAGGGTCACCACAGAGCCACTGATACACTGAATCTGCTTGTCCCTTAAAGAAACAGTGTGCCCAAAAATCAAACTGTCCCAACCCAACCCATCATTTTGTCTTTTAGGTGAACTGTTCCAATTACTACAACAGAGACTTTCAAACCCTTTGTTTCCATGCGGAAACAGAAGGTCCAATAGTGTTTATTTGAAACTGACTGTCTCACTGACTGTAATGCGATTTTGAACAGCTAGATAAATACATTTTTATATCTAAAAAATGTTTAAAAGTATTTATAAATAATGTATTACACTATGTATTCAAAGCGCACATAAAATCTGCGTCACTAGCAACATTAGCGCTTCTGCGAAATCTCTCTGCAAACATTACATTTCTCTCTCGGTTTCATTTCATAGATCAATTAATAATGCCTGGAGAAGGTAGTACCCTGTTTATTTCACAGTATTTTGTCCTCATTAATGATTTTGGCGGCTTGTTCATTAATAATTTTGACTGAGGTGATTCTTCAACACGATCAATACTTCAATCATACCTGATTTTTAGACTTGCCTTGAAACACGCTGCTGTGGGCGAGGTCATCTCTCCAACCTCACCCTGACCTCGCCCCAGTCAACATCCTCCTACACACAGAGGTATCGCCACGGCAACCTAAGCAAAGCGTGTTCGAAAACCAACTCGGAACTGTTGTAAAACACGAATTTAAATATTTTCAGCATAACATTTCAAATTTCCAATCACCCGGAATGTATATGAGCCACTTCAAGCATGCACTCTCCAAAACATTAACCCAAAGTGGATTCATTAGCATTTCATTAGCATTAATTAAAAGACAAAAAGCTCGGTCTGTTAATAGCTTGCGTGAAGCACAATGACACATCATTGTAACCCGAGATCTTCCCCAGACTACACTTCATTGGGTTGGAACAGAGGACTTGTTTATGACACAGACAGCAATATTTACCCAAACGATGACATCAGCCCTTCACAATGCTATTACTGATGAGCTGCGTCAGTTACTACGAATGACACTTAGTAGCTGAGACAGATCTTTACTTGTAGCATCACACAGTAATGTGGATGACAGAGTTTCCAAATCATTACACCCAATCACATGCATTAAAGGGGTCCCATTTTCCCTTGTTTTAACGTTAGTTAGTGTATAATGTTACTGTCGGAGTATCAACAATATCTGCAGTTCCAACGCTGAAGGTTCACTGCAAAGGGAGATGTTCTCGAACCAAAATTGCTTTTTAAAGACAACAATAAACAGCTGAAACTCTACAGCTCTCTTCTTCCTGGGTCTGTGATGTCATGATCCGCAGAATTTGAATAAACTCCGCCCCTCTGTGGACGACGCGCACTAAGAGGTTAGCCAATACAACACATTGGCCCGGCTAACCAATCCAAACCCATTGTGTGATTCTGAAGGAGGGGTTTCGTAGAACTGGGAGAGAATGGAAACAATGGTGTAGAATAAAGGTAAAATGTAAAAAATAATTACCAATGTTCTGTTAAAAATAACACCTTGTAATGAACCCCAAAAACATAACCAAGACTTTGAAAAAAAGACATAATAGGACCCCTTTAATAACATGCTGTAAAGCAGAATAAAAAATGTTATTTTCAAAATAGCCATTTTTAATAAGGCGGCCCAAATAAGCTGTTTGCTAGCGATATTAAGAGTACCATCATAATTTCCAATCATGCTGTTTTCCATTGGCTTGATTCAGCGAACATTCCCGAGAAACTACAGTATAATACAGTAATGTTTACAGTATTAGCACCGTAAATTAAATTAGCCCCAATCTGCACCATAATTTTCGAACATCTACATTTTAGAGACACCTCAGCAACAGCAGGAAAATGATACATGGCCGTGCGCTGGAGGAGTCTGTGGAAAACACGGTCTTGTGGAATTTTCCTATAATACATTATGAGGTAACAGCCCTGATAATCATTATGGGGCGAATGGACACATATTTAGTGGGGGTGGATGATGTCTTTGGCCTTTTACCCTCAGCTGTCTTTACTAAAATTTAATGTGAAAGACGTGCAGACTGTTTCAGTTGATCACTGTTTGGAAACCACTCATAAATCTTGTTTCCTTCTGGTCGTGACCCCGGCGGGCTGAATGGTCCGGTCAGTCTATGCGCCGCGGTGTAAAAAGTTGTTTTATGCTGCGCCACTTTCTAATCTCTCTGAATCCGTCTGCTAGCGGCACAAAATACAGATCAGAAATAAATAAGAACATGGAAACGTATCTATTATGTCCTAAAGCAAACATGAGTTTGATATATAGGGAACCGTTCATGAATAGTACAGATGAGACACTTAAGGCAAGACAATAGCATAATAGATTGTGGCAAGAGTTGAATCAATACACCTTATAAACGATACGAGACTCCCACAAGATATTTTTAACGGAGCCATAGAGGAGGTGGGAAACAAATGAGTCTGTAACGGAGGAGGCCACGGACCCGTGTCAGAGATCGGCCATTATTAAGAACCCCGAGGAACGTAACAGAAAGGCAGAATGAGAAAGAGACGTGAGCTGTCACGCTGAAGATATTTCAAAGTTCTTGTACCGCGGCGGCGTCCACCTCTCCTACGCTTGGACCCGTGTGGCTGCAGGTGCGAAGAGCTGCATGTTTATGGATTTCTTTTATCTTCTCACTCCTGCCATAATCTCCCCCAAGATATCAGAGAGGAGCATCATCTCCACCAGCATCACAGCACCCAAATCCTGCCAGACAGCCTGGGCTTTGTAGGTGGCTCTTTTCTTCATCCATGGCCTTTGTCACATACACACAACCGCCCTTTCGCTGAGCCCCCTACACGGCCGAGCTGCGGGCCCCGGCTCCTGGCTTTCAGTTTTCTCCCTGAAGTTAGCTTCAGCTACTTGATCCGGCCCCGTGTTCTTCACAGGCCCCGACATTTGCTGGGGCCTATTATCCTGGCAGGGGCTTTATCATATTCTCCCATCAGAAGCGGCAGGAGATGGCAGGAGATGGAAGTGCTTTAGACACCCCCGTGGTCTTTGCCCGTGACACCCTTCCCTCCCCCCCTGCTGAGGCGCTCCACGCCGCCCTCCCTCTTCCTGGAGATCTCTCCAGACGCTTGAATCGCACCATCTCTCTCATCCTCCAACCCTCCGGATCTCTTTAAACGCCACATGCTCTACAATCTGCAGAGGCTAACCTTACAAAGGCACGCCTATGATTAGGCTGTCAGGATTTATTAAGTTACGAAGTAGCAAAGTTTCTCGAAGTGTCCCCTGAACTTTGCAAGCGGCACCTCCCGGTCTTCGAACCCCTCACCCTTCTGTAGTGGGACTGCTTGAAATGACTGGCCGTGACCCAGGACTGCACACACCCAATGCTAATGAATTTGGCTCAATTCATCAAAGCGAAGCAGATTTAATCGCACTGACATGGACAAGCCCGGCTGTAATGAAGATTTCATTGTTTCATTTTGAGGAATGTGCTTGAGGTAACAGGAAAACAATGATGTATATTGAGGAATGTACAGTATGTAAACTACAGTCAAACTACTATTTTAGTAGTATTTTGCTACATTACAAGCAGCTAACAGCTACTGTTACATTTAAACTACTTAAGCAGGACAAAATCATGCTTTAATAAATAGCTATTAGAAAATACAACTAATAATTTGACCAGAGCTGTACTATTCTCTCACAATTCTCAGTTACACATTACATTGACAAGACATTTTTACATTTATTGGAAAAAATAAACCCCTCCCCCCAATTTAGAAAATTTGATGAACAACAGCACCAAATCTTTATAATAAAATCTTTATAACTCGACTCAGTGAATAATCATCAGTCCGATGAACCGAACTTGCCAATAAACCGAACTTGCCAATGATACATGAGATAGAAAAGCCATTTTTATGAAAACACAGAAACTACTATCACCCTGGTAAACTATACTCGATACACTTATCTACAACAATCGCAACACTGACTGTAAGCGTGTCATCCTGAACAAAGACAGGTCGCACTAGCCTTCATCCAGTGTGAACATTCTAGAATATTCTGGACACAATAACGCTCTTCGTATAGCAAAGCAAAGCAAAGCAAATCTTTATGCTTAATGACAGTGAGCTGTGCTGTGGTAAATCCAATGCATTCGGTATTGATTTTTTCTACCGTCTGTATTCCTCATATCTTCAGTGTTCATTATGTCACGTTAGACATTACCCCCCCCAACGCTTCTTCCCCGAGAGGGTCTTAGCTACCCCCCTCTCTAAGATATGTGATCTCTGCAGATCGCTCACACACCTGCCTCATGGAGCGCATGATCTCTGCCCTTCATTTCGTACTGGGGATGTAATTTACTGCCAATTAGTGCCAGATGTTTGGACACTAATCACTGGAAGAAAATATATTTATAAGTCTTGTGATGCACATGGACACATTCACGAGTGGCGGGCGGGCAGGGGGTGGGTGAGCCCGAAAATGCGCACACGGTCATGCAAATACCCTGAAAGTCAGTTCAGTTATACGCTGTACCCCAAGTCAAATGACTTTGGTCGTGTCTGAAATGAAACAAGAACTCAAAGAACAATGTGTAGATCAAAATAAAAACATTTAGAAACACAATTTTAAAGACCCCACGCAATCAGCCTAAAAACTAACCTAACCCTAACCTTAACCCTAACTAAAATTAAACACCAAATAAAAACCAAAACAATACAGCCAGAACATCTGGTAATTTATAGGTCCTAAACAATGTTCTCTAAAACAAACAAACAGTATCTCAATCAGCAAAATTACCCTAGATAACAACTAAACCTATGGCACTGTTTAATAATAAAAGCATGTTGGGCTACAATGAAGATTAAGTTGAAAGATGACAGGTCAGTGAGTTTCTTTATAAAGGGAAAAGGGTTCGAGTCAGTTTATGTTTGTGTGTATGTTTGCTTAATCTACGCTGATAGAAGGACATTAGCATACAAACTAGCACAGATTAGAACAGGATGAGGGTCTGGATTAAATCTGATGGTAATCTCATATCTTCCCACTTGTTAAAGATCATATCACACCAACAGGGAGAAGATCCATTCTCTTCCCAATAAGACTCTAGAACTGGGACTGTTATTGCTTAAAGGTTTCTCCTCTATTGCTCAGTTATGGTTCATTTAAGTATCAACATGATCTCAGTTGCATTAAAAGTTCTTCTAAAAGGAGAAATAAGCAGATGTACGAAAATAAACGAGACTACATGAGAAAATTGTTAACATACAGTAAAAGAGTAAAAAGCTATAAAAAATAATGTAGATTACCGGGCCTAAACTTAAAACCAAAGTCTCCATTTGCTCACCACATAATTTTATGTCTATAAGGAACCACTTTTAAGAGAGATATTTAAGAGATCTCATTTGAGGACAAGATGAGGTAAAGCACAAGAGGACGAAAACAGAGGGACATCACAAGAAACAGAGAAAAAATGAGAAAGAAGTTAACAGCCAACAAGTAAGAGAGAAAGACAGAGAGACTAAAGCAGAACCGTCCACCGAGTTCGCCCAGATATTTAAAAAACGAACTCGCGGCTAACAATTTCAGCAGCGCTGGCGGCGGCCGTCCACACAGCAGAGAGATTGATGGACTCAATCGTGAGATTTATCCCGTAATGTTTACAATAAGATTCCAGCGCTGAGGCCCAGTTGGCTGCAACCACGCTGCCCAGAAGAAGGCAGCCCGGCCTGCCAGGGTAATTTGTTCTGATGCAGTAAATAACAAGGTATAATGAAAATCCCCCTGATGTATTCGGGAGCCCTGACTGATTTGGGATGGAGGTGAACTCCCTATCTGCACATTTACATACTCAGACCCTCTGACAGCTGCTGGCAGGACTGCGCACAATTTTAAAGCGGTTATGAATTACCACTGACCCCCCCGCCCCCCCGCCTCACTATTGCGGGGACACAGGCATATTGAAAATCATCAGTCTGTGGCAGTCATTCTTTTTAGCATGATGTGGTAGGCTTGTGGGGGGAGGGGGGTTGGTTTCAATCACAAGCAAAAAAATGGAGGGGGGGTTAGATGTGGGTTACAACAACAACAAAACCTTCTAGCACGCTAGCATGCTATCCACCAAGTCCCTCAAATGAGCAAAAAGCCCTGAGTACGGCAGCCGTACAACGCTTCTATTTTCTATCTTTTATTTCTTTCCTTGGAAATTGAATATTCAACTGAAATTCCCTACGGAACGGAATCTCACCGTGAATATTTTCTGGATATTTTCGTCCGCTTCCAGGCTAACGAAACACGCAGCGATACAGCTACCTCCATCTTTCGCTCGGCATCAATTAATAAACCGCAGCCAAACCGGCACAGCGCTCGAATTTTCGAACACGCATTCTCCATTATATTCACTCGAAGACTGACAGGGCGTCGAGTTCCATTCTTCGCTAATGTACGTTCCTCGCAATTACGTTTAATTGTGTATATTTGCCGCCCTAAAAGAGATCCAGGATAAAATATCAAAGGCCACGTCTGAGATAAAAGGCGTTCTGCTCGCCGCGAGTGAACAACCACGCGTTCACGGTGCTGCAATAACGCGGGCAAAAAAATTAAGGTGAGGAATATTTGCGGATTTTTCTTCAATCAACACCACTGTTTGATACCGCCTGAAAATGTATGTAAAGTCCAGAGTGGTTCTAATCAGGCCTATTTATTACCGCGCTGGCTTTTAGAAGCTCCGGCGAGGCTTTTTATTAACCGTAGTGATGAGGCAATACGAGAGGAGAAGAAGAAGACAATGAAAGGTTGCGGTGATGAAAGCTAAATGCTCCTCACTCGGTGTATCTCCTCAATAATTAACTGGGGGTTGGGGGTTCACTTCTGCCCTTTTAAGACCTTTGAAATGCATATCAAACACGGACCTGCTTCCATCCCTGACAAAATCAGTTTATTCTACCACACTTATTCCCTCAGACCTGTTTCAGATGAAAAATAAAGCGAGGTCCAAATGTCTGACAGAACACTGGAAATTTGGGATTCAAAACCTAATGAAACTGGAAATTTGGGATTCAAAATCTAATGACACAGAAAATAAAAGTTTAGGTTTTTGAAATACGACAACAAAACAATACAACATAAAACATACATATATCTCATTTGTTTGAGATTTCGCACTGTATCTAGACCACAGATCAATTAACTAGTTAAAGTTGCAATCCAGACTTTCTTTTGGATTAAAAATGAACGAATCGGCTATTAAGCACGTACAGATCTGTGTTCAAAAAGATCTTCTTACTTTACTTTAATTGTAAACCTGCTTCATAATTCTATGTTTATAATAATGATTTATCATTTGAGCTGTTGGGTTTGATTTAATGAAAATGTTCATTTGGCTTCATTTGACTTTAACATGTGTAACAAGTGTCAAAGTAACCTGCAATTTTATGTTTCAAACAGAGATGGCAGCAGAGAGGTGAGGGTTACAGATTGCAGCTTTAATTACTTATACAAAAAGTCAAATATTCTTTTCTCCATAGAATCATGCAATACTGTAAACACTTTGGAACCTTCTTGGATCATTCTGGGATAACACGGATCATTAGGTTCAGCACAAACCTGTGGAGCAAAATGTAACAAAAATGCTAAATCTAAGTTTTTTATAGGTCCACTAGTAGTATTAGGTGTTTTGACTCCTCTGTATGTGAAAACACAGCTACCTGGTGAAACCAGCTGGTGGTTCTTTTTTATCTTAAAACGTTGTTCAAAGACATGCATCATCCAGAGCAACAGATCTGTTGGTGACCACAGGCTACATTTATCAAAAGTCAATATAAATAAAGTTTATAATTGATCTGAAGTGGTATTTCTTCTGTCTATAATGCACATTGAGAATAAAACAGTGAGAAAAATAGACAATCAGTGATTGTAAAGTGACTCTCCATTTTAAATGTAAATTAAACGTATTTAGGACGTACTGTGTAAGGTTTGGCAAGACCAATAACAATGTCTGTCAAATTTCAACAACCATCCAGCATTTAGTTTAAAAAATACAAAACCCAACCCAATTTCCACCCACGAATGAGGACACGGAATAATTGTAAATATTATTCGCCGTCGTTTTCGTAATATTTGACCATCAGATATCTGCCGTGCCAGAGCACAGCAAAGGCTGGACACAGAGATTGGAAATGGAGACTGACACCGCAGCAGGAAGTCAGCATCTGCAGTCCGCATGCTTCTCGAGGTTCAGTCCGAGACAATCATGTAATGTATCATTCATATTGCTGCAATGCTGCTGCTGCAGTCCTCATTTTCTCAGTTGCGCCCATCCGCGAATGAGAATCCGGCAAACGCTCCCCGTCGTCATGTTCCCCCCATCATTCAACCCACAGCACGCTCGTTCGATCTGTCACCCGAGAAATGCGCACATACACGGGCGCATTAAATGCGATGGCAAATACAGATTCGCGCAAAAACAATGCTTCAAGAGGGTTTCCACTATAAATGTAAATAGATATTAATGGACAACATCTCTAAGAGCACTCTGGGAAAAAACGTGTGGTAAACTAACCTTGAAAACACAGCGCGTGATCATTTTCAACAACATTGGCGTTTATCTTTTAATTCAAGAAGTCATTTTGAGCGCGGAGTAAAAAATTGCGAAGAGAAACAGGAATGCTGATTTATTTGACCTCTCTTTCGGCTAGCGAAAACAGCGTCCAACACGGCATCTTTTTTCGCCATTTAAAGGGACAAAATGATCCTTCATTTTCAAACCTAATCAGCGAAGACCATTAAAGGTATGCGCGAGATATTCCTCCAGCTACGGCTGATTATCATTTTGAATGACGGAGTTGTTTGGCGCCCTCCCAGAAGCCAGGAGTCATTTCTCAAGGTGACACGCCTCACTAGAGGAATACACTTGCAAATTGCAACTGAAAGAAGTCAAATATACACGGCCATCCTCGGCCATTCTGGATGGAAGCGGCCCATGTATATTCACAACCATCCTGATGGACTATCGCCTTTATCTGGGGAGGCTAAACACGGACATGGATGGCTGAATTTCTGTTTGCAGCTTTAATAAGACAGGAAAATTATCGATAGCAAAAGTACATAAAGGGAGCGAGAGATAAATTAACTGAAAAAGGTATGAATATCAAAGCCCTCCCTAAGTGGCTTGCAGGTCTGAATGAACGGCCGTACTCGCATGCTAAATTAACAAGTCAGAGGAAATCTCATTTTGGAGGGTGAATCTGATCGAGGTTTCAAACTTCAACAGAGTTCAGGGTCAGAGGCGAGAACTTTCGACAACAATCTGAATAAGAAAATCCTATTTTAGTGCACACACGGGCTCTGCCTGGGAGAAATTGGCAAACAATCATATAATCACCTTATCCATCATGCTAATCCTACATACACAAGAGGTTCTGGGGTTGGAAGATTCTTCTCCCTTTTTATGAGAAACATGAAGTCATTCTTTCTTTGTAGCTTAGGTATTCAGCACACCCCTCTCTCACTCTGTCCATGAGTTAGATCTGTGGCTACTAAATGATTCTTTTGGTTAACGCCACTGGCTGTAGGAAACAAAACACACACTTTATTATTTCAAGACAAACATTACAATGAAAACACAGCCAAAACGAAAAAAATACAAGAATCTACTCATCCAGAAGTTTCTCTTACTCTTATCACTGTGATCCGTTGAAGCTTTTTCACTGGACACATCAGCAGAATTTAACCAGCTGACCAAGCCCAAACGTGCACTCCTGCCTGGCCAGGTAGGTCACGCTGCCATCCTTAATACCAACACAGGCTTAGATATGGCTCTTTAGCTACGCTAAAACCGCTAACACCAAAATGCAGAGAAGAAAGCCATTGCTGACTTTATAGCTTGTTGCGAAAAGTATTAGCAGGTCAGATTAGCATCAAGCCCCCAATGGAATAAAAGTCAAATTGGGTTTTGGCTCAAACATCAGGTTATCGTCAGACAGTGGTGAGGCTTAGATATGAGGTTTTCTTTGCTAATCACAGAATGTCATTTTTACTGATTATTTCTGGACACAAGACTGAAAGAGATTGTTTGGGAAGCTTCCATGAATAATAAGAATGCATTAAAACAAATTCAGATAAAGATTAAGACAAAAACTGACCCCTCACTGAACTGCAGGAAAGAAACGAAAACACACAAACGCTTCTAAAAGAGTATCGCGCGTTAATCTCCGGCTGCTGCAGGAGAACAGGTCGAGTCAACCCGTTTTACATAAAATAATTTTGCACAAGAAAGCAAAACATAAAAAAATCAATAGGCAAAATGAGAAAATGCTTTCCTGGGTCACATCTGAATATATCTTTTGGAGCTATTGATTTGTTTTTTGACTGACCTGGTCTGGACCGTTCTTCGCAATTAACACGCGGGGAAAATTAAATTCGGAGGGGGAATTATTACACATGTGGCCAGTTTTTATTGGCTAGATAAATGAGCTTGGCTCTGATAAAGAAGGGCGGAGTTCACCATAAGTAAGATTTATAATCTGACTCCAGGAATCAAGTAAATTAATTTTGCTATATTAAACTCAACCTTTAACCCACTCCGTCTCTGATTACCATCCGTCCAGACTCGCGCGCTCAAGCCCGGATCAGACAAAGGATGCTGCGGCAAGGTGGGAGGGAAGAGGGGGGTGATAGCGGAATAAAAAAGAGATTGAGGGGCCGCTGATATTTCTTTAGCTCTGTGCTGCACATATCTCTCACCCCATACATGATTTTTCAATTATTGGAGCGCATGCACACGTGCTGGGCAGAGTCGTGAAGCATCAGCCGCACAGATGAGTAAAGCATCATCACACATGTTGAGACTCTCTGCTTTAAATATTCTACAGCAAGCAGCAGAATAATGCGACTCCTCCAAAACCTTCACTCGCAGCCTGCGTGAAACGGGCCGAATCCCAACAGCACATTCGTCATTTCACGTCGCAATTTAAACGATATTTCTCGCATACCTCAACGCCACAGCTGCACATACAGCAGGTTCCAAAATCAGAGATCTAGGATATGCAATACAATTTAAACCTAAAAACATGCTGAATCTAAAAAAAATGTCAAATATGCAAATCTGTGACATTGACCATGTTAACAGTAATTTCAGAGAAGCTAGCAATAGCAAGCTAGCTTTGAAAGCATAAGATCCCTCCCTCCGTTCAGTGCTATCCCAAAAGCCATGCCCCCTTTAATACTGTGCAGAGCAAATACATCGACTGACAGGCAAGAAGGACATCCTGTCATTGTATTCGGACTGAATTCTGTGATTGGACAAACATTTTATGGTCCTGTGTCTTCCACGCAAGATATACACTTATATAAATATATTTTTACTATCTTACCTAGCGAATCAGAATGTGAGGAGACTTTCAACCAGCATAACAAAAAATACTTCTGGAAAAGATCGCCAACCTGGCTTAACACAAAAAAACTGAATGTTAGTTCCTTACTTTCGTTAGATGCTTTATGAACCATTTTTAAATCATGCTGGGACAACAGGGTTTATAAAGAAAACGCATGTACATTTATTCAGATCATTTAACTGATGTTACGTTATGAAACCATTTGTATTATTAAATTAGAAAAAGGTAAAATAGTAGCAGCGAAACAAAGAATCCCACTTCACACACTCACAGGAATAAGCACATATACAAACAAGAATCAAGCCTGTCGATGGCTAAATCAACAACATACACCGACTAACACAATCACACACATATACATCAGTAGAACGACGTGCTAGGTCACAGAAAGACACGAGTTTGCTCCCGGTAAAGCCTTCTGAAGATGACAAAGATGGAAACGGTGCTTAAAATTCGGAGGATTTCCGAAACCTTAAAGTATTCAATAATTCATCTTATATGTGGTAAAAGTGAAGGAGTGTGAGGAGAAGAGAAGGCAGACGGTCTGAGGTCTGAACCTCAGACCTGTGAGGTTGTTACCTCCAGTCCGTTAAGCAGAAACGGAGAAGGCAATAAATATTCCTTTAGCTGTTTCAATACACTGTTTTAGAATTCAAGCTTAACTTAACCGGCGACCAACCACCAAACATCTCCCAGGCTTTAATAACAGAGCAGGACCAATACAAAGTAATAATACGTGGATTCCACAAAGCATGGAAATGTAATATTTAAACAGAACAACTGGTTACATTATTTAGACTGTAAATATCTCAACGACTGCCTGAGAGCAGAAGGACTATTACTTATACTTATGTTATTTTAGTAAAAGACATTTCATACACAGGTACATTTTGGTACCTCATTACTTCTGTTTAAAAGCATAATACACACTTAAAAATGCTTCTCGATGCCATGGAAGAACCATTTTTGGCTGTATGGTTCCATAAAGAACGCGTAACATCGGCAGAACCTTTCCATTTCAAGTTGTTGTTTTGTAGTTTTGCAAAAAAAGTTTTGCAGTGGAAAACTTTTTGTGTTAAAAACTGTCAAATGTGAGTTAATGAGCAAGTAAGTTTACTTACTAATTTTGCTATATTGTAACAGTAAGTTTATAATAATGATTTATAATTTGAGCTGTCAGGTACGGTTTCCGGGGAAATGTCAGTGCGGCTCCATTTGCCTTCAACATATATAATGAAAAGTACAATTTTATGTTTCAAAGCAATTTTATGTTTCGAACAGAGATGGCGACAGAGATGCAAAAGTTACAGATTGCTGCTTTAATGTAATTTAAAGTTGGCAAAACAAAACATGCTTCACTGAGAGTCTAGTGACCTCTGTTTGGCCCGTCCTCCAACAGTGCAGAGGTCTGCTGGGCTGGTGACGAGTCTGTGAGACCGTGCCTTTGAAATACACCAGAATCCTGTCGACACGGCCACAATCGATAACTATCACACCATGCCACTCCACCTTCTGAAGTCTCTCTTAATCTCATCCGCGAATCACAGCTTCAAGTCACTTCTTATTTTATCCATCTGCCCTTCTAGAATATTCATAAATGATTTCCTGGAAGCGTTTTGTAATTCATCGTACAGAGACAAAAAAGAACGCACTCATCCTGGCCTTTTACGTGCAATAATTCCATTTCTCTTTTGCCGCGTGCCCTGTCGATAACATTCATAATTGATGGCTCTCTGGAGCGCCTCAGGACACATTAAGTTTTATTTCCCTCGTTCATCAATACATCTGACCAGGTAGATTTCGTTATTGACGGCTGCCGGCCACATTGTGTTGTATAATTAAGTTCAACTTCAAAACTTCTCACTCTTTTTCGTCCGTCGCCCCGCGCGCGGTTCAACAGGAAGCGTTTGAAATGACCGCTTGGCGCTCTTAATTTAAACTGCTGTTTCATTTCTCTCTGTGGGTGTCTATTTTATTGTTAAAGGTCACCCTCATTTGTCCGAGCCAACAAAGGCAGCCCTTAAAGTTGCGGGCTCTTTTTGACAGGCAGTGGCCCTTTGTAAGTGATGGCCTTATGGACGAGCATGGCACTGAGACACACTTTCTCTCTCTCCACAGCAAGGGAAATAACAGATAACAAATCAGACGAACCCACACTTCTCTTCCCGGCATGATTGACGACTTCACAGAGGGCACACCTTTTCAATGTCCTCAGATTAAAAACCCTTCAAACAAATGAGGGCTAAAAATACTAG
This sequence comes from Botia almorhae, assembly GCA_036877575.1. Classification (NCBI taxonomy): domain Eukaryota; kingdom Metazoa; phylum Chordata; class Actinopteri; order Cypriniformes; family Botiidae; genus Botia; species Botia almorhae. Next base: position 23,583 of record JAZGTJ010003579.1, read on the forward strand.
CCCAGGGTGGAGGGAGAGAGGGAGAGAGAGAGAGAAGGAGAGAGAGGTGACAAAGAAAGAATATGTTAGCAAGACAGCCAAAAACAAAGCCACATAACACGCAAACTCACTCGCTCTTACAGATTAGCCATCGCAAAGATAATATCAGATATAACGTTTATTCACTTCCTTTTAAAAACGCCTGCTTCAAATCCATGTGTGAACGGACCGCACTGTTTAAGATTCAGACGAGGGGAAAGGGGGAATGATCTATAGCTGGTTATTAAAAAAGTTTGATTTTAGCGGTATCACACAACCTTAGCGTATATGACCTCTATTTTCACAAATGGCACGGGTCTCTTTTTTAATAGAGTCATGGGGAGCTATATATCCCTCAGTTGCTCTCATAAAGCGCGCGGGCGGCCTGACTAATACCTTTCGCGTTTTCAACGTGCTTGTGATTTTTCTCGTGCTTTCAAAAACGGTGCGAATGGAATAAATGATACCACGCGCAAATAAAGGCCCAAAACAAACTCAAAATATTCCTGTGAGCTTTGAACGACTGTGGCTCATTCCCAATGCTCCATTTCAGAGCATGTTTCTCCCGCGTCACAAGCGAAGTATCTTTTAAAAGTCTAATGACAATATCACAGAACGGTAATTCTAGACCAGCAGTCAATTCAGTGCATCAATAATTCTCGCAAATTATCGCTAATGACTTGTACAAACAAACGTATAAACGCAGCGAGCGATCAGACAGGAGTTACTGTGTTGCCGGTTACACTTCGCACAGTTCCAAAACAAATGAGGTGAATTTCAGTCAGGCAGAAAATTGTGTGCAAGACTAAATATGACAAAGTCCACGAAGTCCAGTAATCGAAAACGACAGAGACAAACAAAGCATCAATCATGGCTGACCTTTCATAGCTTTATTATACTACAAGATGTTCAAGGAAATTTACAGGCCCCCATTTCACCACACCAGCAGAGAAACAGTCAAATTAAAGACTGAATCTGCTTTGAAAGCACAACATGTAAAAGACAGCGGTTTCACCAAACATAAAAAAAACATTTGATGAAAATATGAAATACACATTTTCTGTAATTAAAGAGTACCACATGTTGTGTCCATAATTATGAGAATCATAAAAAAACAAGGGAACACAAAAAATATACAGTAAGTGTACTGTAAGTTGCTTTGGATATAAGCATCTACCAAATGTATTAATAAAATATTTTACTGTTGTGTCCAAATTGCAAATGCAAATGCTTTTGCATTTTTCTAATAAAAAAAAACATTAGAAATCATTTTAAGAGAGCCTTTAAGTAAAAAATGACCTGAATTTCAGAATTTGGCAGCTATGATTGATTCCTCTCCCTTTGAAGACAGCAGGCACTCCAGCGGGCATGAACATTCAAAAGATCGTGGTAAGACCTGATGAATCGTGTAACATCTCAGCATGATCGGAGAATGTTCTAAAGATCACCTTGTGTTCTTTCATGGATTCCTGCAAACCTGATCTTCTATAAAACCAAGTAAACAAGATCACAAATTCGAAATGAGTTTATTTTAAAGAGACCTAGAAACATTGCCCAGATCTTAACTATTGCTTCTTAATTTACACATTATAACATTTCTTTACATTTTAAAATACATTTTAAATACACATACATGTGTATTATATATAATAACATAAATATAAACGTATCTGATAAATAGTTTAATTTTCACATTAAAATTAAATTTTGAATTAGCAATACGATCACAAACGTTTAAACTCCACTGTGCATGTTATTGCCATTTTGGAATTACACACTGTAGCATTTAATTCCAAAAAAGTTTTTGTTTTAGCATAGCATCTTCTATTGCATGTGTGCACATGCTATATAACTACAATCCCGATCAAACCGGTAGCGCGACTGCAGCATTCGCATACAAACTGAGAAACCAGCACAAACACTTTCACACATTAATGGCAAACACTCAGACTTTTCTATTTATCGTCCAGTGTCAGATTCAGAAACAAAAGCGCGCAGGGTTCAGAGAAAGTTGACTTTCCAAATGTGCACTTGTACCAGCGTTACACATATTTCTCTTTCACGAGCAAGAGCTTTACTGCCGTCTGTCTTTCTGCGCTTTGATTAAACGGCCGCCGCAACGTTTCTGGATGGTCTACAGGCAGCACATCTGGACTTGTGTTTAATTTCATGTCAGGGCAGAACAGGAAGCACCTGTCTGGATGGAACCATTTCAGGGGAGCGGGGAAAAAAAGCACATTTATCCATCTGCGGTGGAAACACATGTCACAGTTGTCACATTTAAAAGAATATCAACAAACGGAGAAAAAACTTAATTGCTTTGGAAAAGCTAGTCTTCGAAAATTAACGCGCGTTCCGTTTAAGCTAATGTTATCGCGTCTGTCCGTTCTGCGGCTGAATGAAATCCATTCTCAGGAGCTCAGAGGCTGAGCATGACGGCCCTGAAGTCACAGTGAAGCTAAACGTCCATATGTTGGGTTACTCTCCGTTACTAAATTAAAGGATCTAATTCTGACACCATTAGTCACCTGTGGGATTTCTCAAACCACCAAATCCAGGGTTAAATCACAGCTGTGTGTTATAAAGAAACATCTAGTCGTGATGGTAATAGCCATCAGGCTGTTGAACACATGTAGCTGTCTGTGATGAGTGTTAGCATAAAATAAACCATGTACTGAAGAAGTCTTCAAACATCTTATCCAAACATTTCCCACACTCAGTCTGACCACAATTTAGTTGGTAGAACTGAAAACTGGTCATGAACATGTGATCTTACAAATCAACCAATCAGCTGCAACTGCTATTTGCAATCAACAATGTTTTTGCATATGAGTCGTTTCTACTATGCTGTCCCATTACAATATATAATTACATATATATGACAAAAAATGAAAATGTTTTTCCCCTCTTAAAACGGCAGACCTTCTCTGATGATGTCACACTGGCAGCTTGGGTGGAGCCAGAGCCATTAACTGCTCTCTCCAACGGTAGTCTGCGTCAACTCCTACTTTTCTAAAGCCAATCCGTTCACAGTGGAAAAAACAAGCCACACCCTCCATTTTCGGGTTATGTCGACACTTCAAACGACATCAACACTGAAGACGATTGCAACTTCTGGTTCACGTGAACTTTAAGACATCACCCTACAGGTAGCAACAATACAACCGCAATAATTCGTAAAACAAATAATTGCTTTTAAAGTCACGGATGCTGAAAAGCTACCGCATAACACACATGCTTTCTTTATAAAAACACACGCGTTAACTCTGCTTCACGTACAAACCGCTTTTATGATCTGTCACAACTACAGAGTTTAAGTCCAGGAGGCAGAGGCAGAGGCCTCTCCTGACCTCTCTGTCTTCACATGTATGTCCGTACCTCTGTTGCTAAGCTCTGCTTGCCAGGCCTTATTAGTTTCACTTCTCAGATAAACCGAAACCCACTGGCCCTGTCCGGCCATGCTGTGATGCTTTCCACTATGATTTATTCATTTGTTTATTTTTCTGTCATTGCATTAAACTTCCTGTCAGTTATCCAGACAGACGTGTGTCTGACACACCTGGTCCTGGAATCAGAACTGTGTATTCACCTTTTGAAATGACATGCTTAGCTCAATATTAAGGATCTAACATAATGCAAACAGCTATAAACACCTCAGGGCACAGAACAAAACTTTAGTGAATGTACAGAATGACTTCTCCTAAATGATGACGTATTGAAGACAACCCTCGAGAAAACCAGCAAAATGGTGGGCGAGCATATGATTGGACAACATGACGACACATCCCTGGAAAGATAAGAAGATAGAGAAAAGGTGTGACCGGTCTTTAAAAGAGGACTCAAAGAATATCAAAGATGATTCAGCCAAAAGTTCACTGAAAAGTCCATTTGTTTCTCAAATAAGAATGTTCAACAGGCTTAGCAAAGTAAAACATTCTGTCTATAACTAGAAATACTGCTGTAAATCCTGTAAATATCGTTGTAATAATGTTAAAGCTGCAATCTGTAACTTATTTTGGTTAAAAATAAACATCAGTTATTGAGCAGGTACATAATAGATCAGTATTCAAAACATTTCTTTACCTTACCTCAATTTGTAACGGTTACCTTATAATAATGATTTATAATTCGAGCTGTCGGGTCCGTTTTTCAAGGAAATGTCAGTTTGACTTCATTTAACTTAAGCATGCATAATGAAAAGCACGTAAAGTAACCTGCAATTGTATGTTTCAAACAGAGATGGCGATAGAGAGGCAAAATGTATGGAGTGCAGCTTTAGGTAGCAAACATACACGACAGTACAAGTATAGACACCACACTCATATGTGCTCCGGAACGCTTCATTTCCTGACAGAAAACTCACCCTGCGCTTCCCTAACAGCTCCACTCCTCTAGGAAGGTTTTCCACCGGATGTTCAAACATGGCTGTGGGGATTTTGCTCAATTTCAGAGGCAGGAACATGAGTGAGGTCAGGCACTGTTGTTGGGTGATGGGGTCTGACTCGCAGTTCATCCTAAAGGTGTTTAATGGGTTTCGGTTCTGGACACTGAAGATCTTTCACACCAAACTTTGTACATCGGTTATTTCTTTGTGAACATTGTGCACAGGGCCATTGGCATGCCGGAACAGAAAACAACTGAAATGTTACTCAAAACTAACTGTTGTATAGGTCACAATCATGCTGGTGTGTTGAACATCAGTACGGCTGCCACATGCATACTGTCCGACATGCTGGTGTGATACTGGTTGCTGTTATGCATCCATTAGTAACAGGTATGGCTGAGTTAATTAATTTCATTGGAAAGTGATGTCCACACATTTCTGGCCTTGTCTGTAAATCAAACGCCTTTGAGTTTTAATTACAAATGTGGCATATTGCCATCTTTATGTTTGCCCGTCTTTTACATAAAACCGTAGCAGTATATAAACGAAACCACAGATGAATAGCTACAGAAAAAAACATCTCACCAGAAAAGATGCAGTTAGTGTGTAGCCTATTAAATACTGCTAAAGCTGCTTCTATGAGTCAGCCAGAGAGAGAGGAAGTGAGAAAGGAAGAGAGAGAGAGAGAGAGAGAGAGAGAGACTTATGGAATAAACTCTGCAATGATTATGTCTTGTTCGTACATGTCTATTCTTTTAGACAGAATATGCTTTGGAATTCATGACTAATAATAACAGAGGTACAGAGATTAAAAATATCACACACACACACGCCCTTTCATCACATACAACTCATCACCTCGCTGATCAATAAATTAAAGACTCCGTTTTTAATAGAGTGCTTATCTGAATTTCTGCATGCTGAGCCTGCACTTCCTGCGTTCATTACATCGCCAATGCGCCACGTGGGGAATCATGGGAAGTGGAATTTAGAAAATGAATCATATAAAAATCTATCCTGGTAGAACAATGGCCAGCGGGAGAGTCTCAAGGCTGATCTGAGTACAGTAATCCAGACTTGGTGCTTGTGTAACATGGCATAAAAATGAAATGATGGTTTTGTAGAAAGATATAATTAGCAGCAAAAACAAGGTTCAGACATTCAACAAAGTGAGGTCAATTTAAAAGGAACTAATAAACCCGTCGGATGACACGTGTGTGACATTTAAACAAAAATATGCTGCTATTGTGGGAGGCGGGACTGTGGGAGGTGAACTATGAATTGTGGGATTGATTCTACTTTTCTGTATTGACAGGTTAACTTAAGATCACCACACTCCATCAATGTAGAACCATTTTTACTGACATAGTGTCACATTTACAAGTAAAATAAGAAATTCAACAAGAAAAAGAATGACTTTATCCATCGTAACTGAATGTTACAATAGTTATAATAGCATTATAACTATTATAACTAAGCAATGTCAGCAGAAAAGTGTTTTCACAGGAACAGCAAGTTATTACATTTTGATTACATAGACAGAAACATTATTTTAGAAAAACAAACACGAACAGCTGAAAGGACAATAATCACACGCTAAAGCTGTAATCCGTAACGTTTGCCTCTCTACCGCCATCCCTGTTTGAAACATGAAATTGCAGGTTACTCACCGAGTTATTTTTTATTGTGACTGACAAGCTGACATTCCAAACAACTGCTGTAAGAACAAGCTACACACGCTGCATCATCTACAGCGCCCAGACATGCGATATAGTAGCCGGATCTTCTTTCTGTTTACAGAAAGAAATAGGTCCCAACAACTCATTATTATAAACGTACCATCGCGAATTTGGGAAAGGAGAACGATTTGAATGCTAATCTGTCATGAACTTTTTTGTTTATTTTCAACTAATAAAAGTTAACTTTAAGAAAGTAAATAAGGTCGATTTGGATTTTGGGTGTATTTGAGGAAAGGAGGAACCCGCTGGTCTGAGGGAGCACGTGGTCGCCGCGCAGGCGCGGAAACACCCCCGCCAAGGTCAGCCTTCAGAAAGCAGCTAGATCCTGCCACGCTTTTGTCTATTGCGATAAAATTGCCGCATTCATTGTGTCTCCGATAAGCTTAAAAGACAAAAAGTATAAGACAGACGGAAAAAGAAAAACAAAACACAGGCACATCCTCCAGATTTCTGCGGAACATTTTATCCGTCCGTGACGAATTCTAGCACTCACTCACCACTTCTGATATTTTCTCTTCGCCTTATCTTCCGGCCCCCCGTCACACGGCTCGCCACTTCGGAATAATGTAGCACATCTGTAATGACATTGCTTTTGTGCGGCAGATTACGCCTGTATTTTTGCCCCCCATCAAATTGAAATATGAACATTGGAGCGTCTTGGTAGATTCTCTCTATATAGCGTCGAAATAAAGCCTGAGCTACAGTCACGTCTTTAAGGAGGCCAGCGGGATGTACATGGGCTGGAAATACACCTTTAACATGATCGCTCTCTGCCCTTGATCTGCCTTCAGTCTCTAAAATGCGAAAAGCAGAAATACAGACAGGAGTGCAGATGTATGTTACTGAATGCAAACTTTAACTTTTAAAAGTGATGTAAAGTCGTTTAACCGCCTTTGTTTAATGCATTGACTTTTTACCTCATTATGAATAAATATTGCTTTTTTCTTCGTTGATGAAGAATTATTGAATTACAATTAAGCGTCTTCAATCCGCTTTTGTCTTTTCATTATGACAGAGACTAATTGCCGCTGCTTTGTTCAATTTATGAAGCACAATAATCAATGCATAATTGTGCGCTATATTGTCTGCATAATAAACACATCACTTCAATGTCGGTGAGCCAGCCACAGACTAACGTAAACAAACGACCCTAGAGACGTATGTAATATGTCATGATTATATTTACATTCATGTAGATGGCAAATGCTTTTATACAAAGCAACTTTGGATATTTATCAATATGCGTGCTGCCTGGGAATCGAACCAACAACCTATGCGCTGCTAACGCAATGCTCTACCAGTTGAGCTACAGGAACAATAACCCTAAACAACATGCATTTAAACAGCGTGCATCAAGAAGAGCATAAGAACATGCATTTAAAAAAAGAACATTTTAAATAATACATTTTCTCTACATTTGTAATTTATTGCAGACAATTAAAATGTTTCAAAGGATTTTTTATTCCTTGAAACCCTACAAAGGGCCTAAAGAAACAGTCAAATGTTCATCTAGAAACTTAAATTCAACCAAACCTTATGTTAAAATATTAAAGCAGAAATTCAATGAGATTTAGTGATCTGGTAAATTGCACAGTATAACATCAACACCTCCAGGTATAGTGACGAGAGATGCTTTAAAAACGGCCGCAGTTAACATGCCTATAAGCTCCGTGTTGAATAATGCAACAGCGCATTACTATATTTACAACACAGACAAAAGAACGCGTTGACAGAAGAAGATTATTGAGTGGAGCAGAGGCAGGTTAAGGACGAAATGACACGCCCGCTCTACTTTTCAACCAATCAGAGCTGCAGGTGGACAAATTTAGCTGTCCCAATCACCTCTACAGAGATGTGATATAAGGGCCCCACAGCTCTCTCCTACATTTCTGAAACTAGGAAGTTTTGTACAATAGTCAATCAGCCCCAAAATTGTTTGTAGCGGTTACTGTACGAACAAGGCCAGGTTATCATTTACAAAGGCCTTCCAAGCTAGTTTTGGTTTAATTAATTGCAAAACATTTTCAAAGGATGGATGATTTCAAACTAAATATGACTAGAAACTAGAAAACAGAAAACCATCTTACCCTTTAATAGCCACAACCAAAATGTTGCAGTTTGATTCTATAGTGATTTTTTTGTATTTTTTGGCTTTAGAGTAAAAAATGTATGAATTAATTTTATTATTTTTATTGTATGACACACAGCAGCTTGGCACAAAGGTACAAGACGCACTTTACCCGTCCGGGACAGAAACTCATTCATGTTTACAAGTACAAAAGCCAGTAAGTGAGAGAATTTTTAACCGAGTCTTCAAAAACTAGTTAAATACACTTTTTGTGGTTTAAAACCCAAACAAGAGTGACCTATGCTGGACGAAAAGGATCAAAGATTTAAACTATGTTGAAAACGTGTTTTACGAAACTTTATTTTTGATATTTCCATTATTGACATCTCCTAAATTCAAAGCGAATAAACTCAGCAGTTAAATTTCACACTAAACCTTTAAAAAGAATCTACAAGCTACGTCTCTACCAAACATCTATAATCGCTCCTCAGTTTTTGGTATTCGTTACACGAATGCTGATTAACAGTGTGACCAAAGGTTTCAAAGTGAAAATCTGCCGTCACTTTATAGACCTCACAGAGAAGGAAGCCAGAACCATGTTACACGATACAGCATGTGTTTCCGAACTCAGCCAAGCTTTCTTCTGATAGCTCACTGGATGACACCAGCGGGCCACATGTGAGCAATTCTGTTTCCTCTATAAACTGCCGAGCACGCACAAATGAAAAACACAGATTTCTCCTTCTCACTCTTTCAAATGTATTCTTGCAATGCTCAATTCATTTTTTTCTTGTTAAAATCCAGTCCCTGTTTTAATCCCACAGTAAAATGACTAGAATCCCATTACTGGTCTGACATAGTGGAGAGCTCTCATCATAAATACCGCTCAGCGCTGGTTTAAATCATGAGACTGAATTTCTACTGCCATCCGAAAGCCATTTTGTAATATAAGAATGGAACAAAGTGTCGGGACAGTTGCTGTGATAGAGTTTCCTTTTATTGTTCAACACATTTAATTTGTTGCAACTACGCATGTGATTTTTAATCGTACAAACCTCATTCCAACATGGAATCAGAAGAAAGTCAACCTCAGTAAACCCAGTTAAAGTGGATTATTCAAAAGGTTTTATATAAAGATCATAAAAATACTAGAAAAAAACGTATTCTCGTATTATATCATTCTTAGAACATTTTGCATGTTCTTCAGAGAAGTTTAGCATTGCTGTAAGATTTACTGTCACTGACGGACAGAACCAATAACGATCAGCTTCATATGTCAGAGCAGGCAACAGCAACCTGTGTGTGCGTCCAATCAAACGCGGCTTAAAACAAAAATTGTCTTCCCTCACATCATTTGTAAATTAGAAGGAAGGAAAGTTTTCCGTGTCTTGTAGGTTTCTTTGGATTCAAGTGTCTGCTAAATGCCTAAACCAAAGATAAAACAGAGAGTGAGAGAGAGAAAGACAGACAGAAAGACAGACAGAAAGATAGAAAAAGAACGACAGAAAAAGAACGACAGAAAGAAAAGAACGACAGAAAAAAGAGAGAGAAAGAGAAAGAAAAAAGAGAAAGAAAGAACAAAAGAAAAAAAAAGAAAGAACAAAAGAAAAAAAAGAAAGAAAGAGAGACAGAGAGAGGGAGAAAGAGAGAACATGAGTAAACTATTATGTAATGTTCATTTGAGGATGAACTAATCCTTTAATGAAGTACTGTAGCGTTTGAGCTTCAATGGGAAACAGAATGACAGATTAACAGTGACGTTCACCACACTGAACACAAGTATATAGAGTTATCTCAGATGACTTAAAGAGCATAAGAATACAATCATCACGATAAAAGACAAGCAAAGATATGAAAAAACACTGTAAAGAAGCACCTTCTCAGCTCCACTGCGGCAAACAAACAACATGTGGTCAGTTAAACATTTGTTTCCCAATCTCTGAAAGATATTTTCTCCCAGAATGAAAAACATATTTACTGGCAAATGAAGCGCCATAAAAAGCTTTTGTTCGGGCGGAGATGTGTTCTCATGCAAACGTGCCGTTGTCTTACGCTGGATTCCTCTGATAGAAACCAGAGATGGGATGACACGACAATTTGCATCTATTTATCACTCTCAACGGTTCTGTATTGCTTCTGATGTCATAGCGGAGTTATAGGAAGAAACACCGCTGAGAGAGAGAGAGAGAGAGAGAGAGAGAGCATGGAAGAGAGAGAGAAAATGCATGAGAGAGAGGGGGTGAGAGGGAGACAGAGAGAGAGAGAGCATAAGACAGAGTGAGAGAGCGAGAGCAGAAAGATGATCCTCCCTCGCCCCCGCTCATCCATCTTCTGTTTTGGTTTTCTACGTTTTGTTTCTTTCATTCAATTACGCCTCTAATATGCGTCCGCGGCGCACAATTAAAGTCTCAAATCAGAGACGAACCCGACGCCGGTTACAGAAACAGATCCGAGCAAAACAAATGGAGTTTCTCCGAACGCGAAACATCATCAGCCCGCGTACACGCTAGCGCGAGGCCTCGGGTGAAACATGTCGGATGGGCCACTCCAATTTTCCATCAATCAAATTACTCTTTATTGTTGGCCCCATGCGACCTCAGGCAACACAAACCCAGAGACTGTCAGTTATGAAACATTATATTTCTGCTGTCATATTGCACCCCAGACAAGACCATTACAAAGGGACGTCACTGTACTGTTAGCTGTAATATTCTTTCATTTAGAGCGAGGGTAGCAACGGGCTTCTGCGTGACACCATCCATTTTAGGCTTATAATGCCATTACTTTACAATGATTTCATTAAACGGAGCTAGTTTATCATTTCCAACGTAACGTTTCTCCTAAATGAAATCTGCTACAGGAAATGGCATATAATAGTGTTTTAATGAGTCTGTTGTGAATGACTTTAGCATGATGGGTTTCGTTTGATCTTTTAAATGAACTTCATTTGCACACAAGACGGAT
>JAZGTJ010003580.1:0-16847 GCA_036877575.1 Botia almorhae
TCCCGTCTGCCTCCAGACCACCTGCCTTCGCCCTCCAGCCCCAACGGTCCTACCTCCCTCCGTCTCGCTCTTCGCTGGGGCTCTCCTCGGCCGCGCCGACCACCTCGCCCGTGCTCGCCGGCCGCGCTCTCATCCATCTGTGCCGCCTCCGCACCAGGGCCCTGGTACCTGCTTTCCTGCTGTGGTTGAGGAGACCCGAGTGCCGTGTGTCATAGTTTCACTGTTGTTTCCCCATTGCCTGTTAATAAACTCCCGTTTCTTCGCATCTGGGTTCTCTGTGCTTACTCCTGACAATTACACCACATTCATTTCAGTGTTCAGTGTAATGCCTTTGGCTGAATACTATATAAATTCACTCATGCACACGCATTTAGAGATATAATATTATACCACATTTATGTTACAATGTTAGGTTTCACAGTACACAGTACATTTCTCACTTGGTTGTGCTCCTTATTCCCTTTGCCAAACTTTTAAAAATGACTCGATCCTCAGAATATCTAAACTTGATTTACCCAAACAACCATCTACCCATCAACCTATTCCATCCACCCCCCTACACACACACCCTTTCCATGCATTACAAACCACATGGGATTTCAGTCTCTTAACGCCTCTGGGAGCAACTCTTCTCCATGTGACATTTTTGCATTCTAAGGGAAGATGGGAATGACAAAGACTTCTGTTTTTTCTGTATTTCTTTCTCCCTTTTTATCTTTTGCGATGGTTTGCATTAGAATTACAGTTAGAAGAGAAATATATGATTATACAGTTATATTACAATAAGAGAAATACAATAAATGTATGCATATTATGACTGATTTTTGCAAATATGCACAAGTCAAATGGTTTCTTGTCCCTTTCCTTTATTGTTTTAACACATAAAAGCATCACAACATTATACAAATTCTTAGTTCTTTTAAACAAAAACACATTTACACATGCAACATTAGGGTAAAGACAATGAGCAACTTGGATAATTTAGTTTGGAATGTGTAGTATACTGCGTTGTGAACATGTAAAAATGTAAATTGCTAATCTTACCATGATGTTCACTAAAGTTCTTTACTGGATCTCTACCAACCTTTAGGCAGATTTTTAAACAGTTTCAACCAAAACTAAACAGAATGCAATTAAACTTTTAGACTATTTAAACAATCTTAAATCACCTTCTCTTATTGTTACCAGACTCTTAAAAGTGCACTATGGCAGTAAGATGTGCCCTGCACCTCAATATGCCACACAGAATCAACACAGTTGAAAATAAATCTACTGCCTTTTGTTTACTGTCCATACACAGTGCATCAATTACAAAACATCACAATAATTACAGAGGACACAATGTGCCCTCTTGAAACTGTTGGTTTAGGTGAAAAGAGGTATTTTTAAGATCATTTCGTAGAACGCTGGAATATGATGGCAGAGAACAATTACCTTTATGATTATTGCTGCAGATCTAAAAATGTAGTATGTTTCCAAGATATTTGTGATCTTATTGGCATGTGATGACATTAATTCCTCCTGTTTGTAATGATTGTCTGCTTAGTCCTTTACTTAAGAGTGGCTGAAACACATTGATAGACACTGAAAAATATACATTATGATATTGCCAAAATGTACAATAATAATTACACAGGAAAATGAAATTATAGAGTTCTTTTGTTAATATTTTCATTTTGTGTGTCCCACCCCCTCTCATGCTCTGTCATCCACAGGTAGGGTTTGGTTCTGGGTCCTGAAGCCCTGCATGTTCCTTTTGTGGTAAGTCTGTGATATCACTACATATGATGTCACTTGATTCACAGCCCTAAAAGAACCATCGAAACGCTTCCCCATTGTTAACTGGCGTTCTCTGGAGAAACAGGGGAAAGAGCACACAAGAAAAGAATCAGCATTATTAAGACAAAGTAACTGCTTTATATAACTCTTTCTTCAAAGACCCGAAGAGGTAGTTTTAGCATTAGTCAGGTAAAAACAGCTACAATACTTTATATACTGTTCACTGCATTATATATTAACATTTTATTTGTAAACCTGGAACTCTATCAGTGGTGCCATCATATGCATAAAATAGTGTTGCAGAAGACAGAAAAAAATTTACTTGTTAATTGTTACTTGCATGTTTTACTGTTGCCCTGTTCAAATTACATTTGGAGCAATAGTGTGCATAATTTTCCTGTTGTGATTGCATTGTTCTATGCACCTGTTCCCAACTTGTGTGAATGTACACAGGCCATGCTTTTACAAAATCCATAATTGTCAGTATGATTTTAACTAAATAAATACAATCATGCTTAATTGCCCCATCCCAGTACAATTCTCAGTAATCTATTTCCCACAATCCCTAAGTCACTTCCACAATCAGATGTTACTATGGAAACAGGACAGAGTTGGCAATGGTAAACATATTCTAGTTGCAATGGGTAGCCATTCATTTCTATTGGAAGAAACAAAGTGATTTTCCATATATTTGGCAATATAGGAAAACAATGTCTTAAATTATTGTGAAATTTGCAATTCAAGATGACAGAATTAAAGACAAATGAAATGGCAAAATTCTTTATATCCAAAAACTTTATATCCAAACCATCCATATAACACTCAAAGTCACAAGGTGCAGGTCACCTTGTAAAACTAGTCTAATAATACAGTCTTTAAAAAAGCAAGCAATACAGAAACAATATTCAATATTCATGTTGCTTAATTTTATGTCAGCAGTAAAGTCACTGCATATATACTGAAAATATGCAATACTTTGCCCAAGCCTAGTCTAAAGGATTTGTGTATACCTAGCATAAACAAAGTCCTAAAATATATGCTGCAGAATGTGTTTTAAAATAAACTGAAAGATATAACTGACACTTACGAACAATACATAATACACGTCAAAATTGATATGGTATTTTGTTATATTTTTGGAAAATTTAAATATCAGTAAAAATTTTAAACTACTAATGCTAAAATCCAGGTTAGCTGCATCCTGGTTTATAGACTCCTTCAGACTACTATAAACAAGTGACTCAAAACAAAACCTTATCTCCTTTATCATAAAGATTACTGGGGTGCCAGTGGTCATACATTGGGGTTTAAAAACCTTTTGTCATAGAGGACTATCATCCTACCATTATGCATGCTGAGGCTCCCATGTTGTATTGAGTAGTTCACAGTGTATTCCCCTTAAGCACAGAACACTATCACATTTGTTCCCCTGCTTGATCCATGGGGGTGACAAACTAAAGTCCAACATTTGTGACAGATCGCCACCGCCATGCCAATACATACAAGGAACTGGACAAAGCACAGTCTGAAGGACAAAAAAGAAAGCCAGATACACTGCGTCTTCCACTTGTCCTTCGCTTCATGCAACACAAGTCAGTAATTAATTTATCAACCAGAAAGTTGCAAAAGCATATCACTGGTTGGCACTGGCAGGCAGACCTCAGACTATATTACCTTAGTCCAACAAATTCATAGCCTCCCAAGCCACCATAAACAAAACATTGTTCTGCACTCCTGACTGGGAGAAAGGCACAAGCAAAGTTTGGTTCTTGCTCCTTATTATTGGTTCTGTTTGGTTCTATCACTCTCTATGTCCTGAGGCTCCAGGCTGGATCCCCAAAACTAGAGCTCCGCCGAGGTTGCAAAACTCAAAGGACATGAGATCTGCCTCATAAATTATGTAAACTCTTGCTTAGTTTACATTTTGATTTATTCATTTAGTAAACTTTCTTCTGAAGTGACTTACAAATGCAAGAGCATTTAACATTTTGCCAAACGAGCCAACAAGCCTAGGCTACAAAGATTAGGCTTGTATAGTCAACAAGCCTACTTGAAATGTAACCTCTGCATTTAAACCATACCAGTGAGTAGTAAACACACACTGCAAGTCATGAATCTACACACACTACTAGCAGTGGGCCGCCATCACAGGAGTTGAACAGTCAGGAACAAACAGATTGATTTACATTAGTGTGATTATCTTTTTACATTTTGTATAACTGCCAGCCAAGCAAAATTAACACAATTTTAGTGCAGTGGAAAAAAAAGCGATCTTTACTAAGAATCCTTCTTAGGAAAAAACGTTTTTCCAGGCTTAGAGCAGACATTTTTGTTCTCCATGATCCATGTACTTCCACACTGATCAGTCCCTAGTGGAAATGTGGTTTGCTATAGACTGTAATGACCCTGATATGTGTGGCCAGTGTCTGGGTTTTGTTAAGTCTCGCACTATTGATCTGGTTGAGGCTTCCTGAGTGCTGCTCAAATTCACTTTCAGTCATCTCTCCTTGCCTCACTGCTGTGACCAGGCACAAAGAGAGCTCAATTAGCACAGTTCGACAACGGCTTTCTCCCGCCTGCGCACTGAATCAAAATCACTCCATCAAGCCACCCAGAGAGAGGGGGGTAGGGCACAGGAAATGGAAGGAGTAGTGTTACAATGGGGATATGCAAGTAACTCTGAGGTCTCATCTGCAATCTAAAGACATCAGGGTAATGGTTCGACCGACCAGCAGGACATGCATAATTATTAGCCTGCATTTATTGCTTAACCTGTCTCAAAAATGTACAGCGTGATGAATGTACAATATACCAGTGACCGTTTTGGTGCCTGATAAATCCAGAATCAAGAACACTGAGTGATTCTTTTGTTGTTAATTAATATTAATGCCATAGACAAAAGCAGGAATATTGGGCTGCTGTCACGTTAAGATCTTAATGCATGGATCCAATACTGCATTGACACATATCCCATTTGCTTCCCAGCTGTTTACATTCACAAACAAATACATTTATGTAAATAATCATCAAAACAGGCATTTTAGAATTTGTCCATTTACAGTAAGTCCAATAAGCAGAGGAAAAACCTTTGCACGCTTTGGTTGTGTGCATACAGAAAACCACTGTCCGGTGTCTTGAATGCAGCCCAGTTAAAAAAATATAATGCTACTTGCACAGCTCATGGTTCCAGTTTGTGTGCGCCTGACACGTGTGGCGCGCATGAGCTGAAGCGCCAGTGGTGGTTGGAATAGAAGGGGGCAGGGGTCTGACTGACTGAGAGTGACAAATGCCACAGTCTAGGTAATGAATGGGAAACACTCTGGCTCATTTTCCGCAGTTTTTGTAATGTTAACATTCATGTCACCTGCTGCAGTGTCACCTATAGCAGCGGTAGCCTCAGGGGAAGGTTTCTACGAAAACGCTATGAGAGTGTAGTTTGAATTTGCTTTAATATCACGTTTAGTGATTTCGAAATTTAAAACTTGTACCATAAATGACCGCCAAACAACTGTGTTGTTTTTCTTGGTAGGTGATGTTTGATACAGGCCACAGGCCACGGGCATCCCAATGGTCCGTAAGTCAGTGCTTCGCAGCACAGAAGGGGTAAATAAGACAGGTCAAAGCTGAAATCAAGCAGGCTGAATGAGGGAGAGAGTTCTGAATGCGGTGGCAGTCCTAACAGCCATTGACACTGATTGGGGATGGCAGATGCAGTTAATGACAGGGGTTGAGCATGTTCTGGTCTGATTGAGGTGTGTGGAAGAAAAGAGGAAAGGATGAGGAGAAGCAAAGTGCTGACTGGCAAAATGGCAAAAAAACACAGACATAGTAGACATATATACATTTAAAGACACATACAAAAGTATGCACATACAGAGTCTTTCTCTGTCTCACACAAATACACACACACACACATATTTCATCCAACCCCACTGCTTCTCCACAGTTCCCAATAGCACTGATACAGGGATTCGTGGAGGCCACAGATAAACCTCTCAAGACCATGAGAAAGATAATAGCAGGCACTGCAGAGCCTCAAATTCAATTAGCACTGGGCTGTCTACATAGATTAGTTTAAGAGTGAAACATGCTCGCTGATATATGTTAAAGACACCATCAGGTTCAGTAACCTTCTGTATGGAGAAGACACTGTACTTTTACGAAAATGTATTATTGTAACCATAGTTTATGATGAAATACCACTGTGACAAAATTGCCAGGCCGGCGTCCCGGGGCCATTGTGTCATCCAGTCGGGCTACCAAAATGTATTCAAGCCCTGTCTGTCAGGCTACCTTATAAGGAGGAAAAATATATTGCAATGCTTTTGCATTCGCTCACAAATTTGGTAATTATGTTGTACGTAATTTTCGGGCATCGGGGAGCCACTATCAATATGTGGGTATTGAAATTGTGTTTAAATGAGCGCTCCCTTTCATCTTTTACTTTTAATTTGTAATCGCGAACTGTGTATCAGTGACGCTCGTCCTGTCAGTCATTACTGTCCTCATGTGACAAGTGAAATCTCCCGGAGTAAGCTTAAATGTGATAGAGATTGCAAGTAAAAATAGTAAGCTGATAGTTATGTGTGTGCGCATGTGAAAATAAGCGCATGGATTTACGCCAGTTTTTTTAGTTCTGAGGTGGAGACCGATGTACAGATGGAGAAAGCTGATGAAGGAGATGCTATGCCCTCAACATCAAGTGGCATTTTCTTATTTGTGACTTCAGCTCATATTTCAGATTCAGAATCTGACACAGTCTAAATTATGTTCTATATTGTTTTTATAAGTTCATAGAAATTTCAGTTCAGTTTGAATCAAATATTTGTATTGATTATTGTAACTTGATTATTTTATATGATTGTTGTTATTTGTGTTATGAAAACGTCTTTTTTTCATTCGGGCTACTTCAATTCATTTCGGGCTACCAAAATCTAAAGAGTGCCTGCCCGAAGGGCTACCAGGGATTTTAAAATTTTGCGAGCCCTGCACAGACACCATATTATCAAAAAACAAAGGAAATAAATACCACAATAGTTTTTTAGAAAAATTATTACTATTTTTTAGTAGTATACCAGAATGTATTTTTGATCATCAACAAGTTTTCTGTTGGTTTAAAAAAACAAGAGTAAAATGTAACATACAGAAGGCTGATGGCTGGGGGGGTAGTGAGTTTGGGGAATCGGTGACAGTAGCTAAGACCCTCATCTCTTCACGATAGGAATAACAGCCCAGGCAATGTGCTGATGTGCTTCAGAACGCTCATTATAATGCGCAGTATATACATTGCCCTGACATATACATTATTTATTAACGTATGAACTAGGAACCAAGCCACCATTTATGACTGCATTGGAGGCAATTCTGACAGATTCTTTCAGAAATAAATAAATAATCCTTCACTTTCTCTCTTCTGCTTTTGCCTATCCTTCCAACATAAGAATAGCTTGTGTCCTCAGATTGCTTCAGCTGCTAAACCTGTAAACATATTTCATGTGCATTCCCTGCTCAAACCCAAAGTTCCCATGCAAAAGTAGTGATAGAACATTATTTGTCAGACCAATTAATCAACTGATTAAATAGCAAAATAAATATTAATTTCAGCAATTTTGTACCTTGTTTACAATGACTAATATGTAATTTGGAAGACTTAACACTGTAAGGTCTGCCAATGCAGGTCACCATGTTTTTCTTTTGTGGGTACTTATAATAAAAACAACACAAATAATCCAAAAAGTAATCAATAATAAAAACATCCCTTTACAAATTAGGCAATTAAGACTGAAAAGACCATATAAAGAGGAAATAAATGTAGAGAATATACTGTCTGAAAAAGGGGGAAAAACAGATTCAAGCAGTTTGAGGCTGTGGAGGCCAGCCAAAATTCGGGGCTCTTCTCTAGACAGAAATAAAAGTTTCTCTGGTGCAGTCAGCCCTAACTGATGTGCTGTATATTGCCTGTCACTCTATTCTGCAGAAATGTTGGGGCGTTGCCGAGCTCAAACCTAGAAGGTACAGCAATCCATCACAAACATTCACAGGAGGAGATCTCATCTCAGAGTTGGTAGCCAATATCCTAGCCACTAGAACAGCATATTAAAGGGCCAGTTTAAGGCTCTCATAAATGCAAAGCTAATCTAAACCTTCTACATTTTGCAGTTAATTGCTTTAGCCTTATATCACAATATTTGCATGCAAATAGAATGAATTATTAAGAATAAAGACATTCATTATAATTGCAATCACTGTCTTCTCCAAAATAAGTTTTCGAAAACTATCTCACATTTTTCTAAGCATATCATATGCTGGCCTTGCGAATTAGCCTTTCATATCACAGAATGTAAAAAAAACAACGTATAATTGTACAATTGTATAAGATACCCAATACAATGTCATAATAGTAAAATTCTCTGTTTCTTGTAATAAACATCTATTTATGCAAAGACATAAATGAGAAGAGTGAGAGAGAATAAAGGAATTATAAATGGGGAAATGTGGGTAAAAATAAGAATATGCTATATCTACACAATCTTTCGACATTTTGAGATTTGACATTTAAGAAAAATAGACACAAAAAGACATCCAGAGGCCATGGGCCATGATTCTCTCATATTCTTTTTCAACGTTCTTGTGATTAAACTTTAGTACAGAGACAGCCAAACAGGAAAAATGTTATGCCAAAATCCTTTACATTTACTTCAAACATGCAGACAAGTGAAGTTCACCATTTAAAGGTTCAGGGTTTAAGGGTTACATCACTGCCATTCATCACCTATTTATATGTATAATTGACATATTGTTACACAAAAAGGCAACACAAGAACACTTTTGGATGTAACAGGCAGTTGTTGAGGTAGTGTATGTAAAAATAATTACAATGAATGTAATACTAAAGTAAGAAGACAGATAAGAGTGGTCATGAACATTTCCAGCAGAATTTCCGGCAGTAATTAAAAAAAATAAGATGCTCAGAATGATTCAAAATGACACGGTAAACATGGACACACCTTATAAATGCCACCCACCATCCCCACAAGCTTTCTGTAGAAGCACTTCTTGATATAATCACTGCTCAAATATACCACAACCCAATAAACAGTAGTAAAGGGGTAGGCAACACAGAAATCAAGAAATAGAATTGACATCATTGTTGACTGTTGATCTACATCAAGAAAAGGGGGGAAAAATTGAGGGAAGAGAAATTCATTTTCAGAATGAGACAGAGAGACACAGGAACAGAGTGTACAAAAAAAGGCAGAAGATTGAGAGGAAGATTGTGGCGGCAGGGTGCTTTCTAAGGGCTCTCGGGGGACATTTTGTGGAATGCTTCCCTCCCTGTGGCGGCCCGCAGGCCTTTAAAGAGTGGCAGCGGAATGTCAGTCACTGGCGTTGGCTCAGGAGAGCAAGTGAGTGCAGCATAGTGATGAGCCATGTGGGTGTACTGGTGCGAAGGCTAAGCGATTCAAACACATTGCCTGTTCTCTGAAATGTTAAATTGAAATGCAAAACACTAGTTGACCATCTTTTCTCTCTAAGCAGATTCACCAGCAGCATATGTGTAGGAGCGTGGACAGCTTCTTGGGGAGCACTAATATTTTAAGGTAATTAAACTAAACCTCCCATTGTCTGTGAAGCCCTTGGTCTGACTGTATGGAATACATTGTTTATTTTAGCCAACTATTGGATGGAAGAAATGGTCTGTACTATTATGTTAGTATAATATGTGTGAGATCTGAAAGCTACAGATGAAAATATTTTCAGTAAATCATGACTATAGTTTTTTTT
Organism: Botia almorhae; assembly: GCA_036877575.1. Taxonomy (NCBI): domain Eukaryota; kingdom Metazoa; phylum Chordata; class Actinopteri; order Cypriniformes; family Botiidae; genus Botia; species Botia almorhae. Next base: position 9,565 of record JAZGTJ010003580.1, read on the forward strand.
TTCCACACTCATACGCTTCAGAGCACTCAGGTCATATGTTGCGCACAGGTCATATGGACTACATTTAGGGTATTTTATACTTTTTGGAGCTTAAGAGACACTTTTAATGTATGTAAAAGCTTTGTTGTACAGTTTGTTGCCTTGGCTCCTTTCTTATCCTCACTTGTGTCTTGTTTAGTTTACTCCCTTCCTCTTGTGTATATATACTCCCTGATTTTGTTTAGTTCTTTGCGAGTCCTCAGGGGCGCCGCTAAGGGGGGGAAGTTAGGACAATTCTAAGGGCCCACGCCCTTTAGGGGCCCCTAGAGATCTGCTTTATTAGTAATAACACTACTAGGGGGGCCCAACCTCATATTTTGTCATAGGGCCCAAAATTGCGAGTGGCGTCCCTGCCAGTCCTCATTTGATTATGGTGTTTTTGAGTTCTCCTTTGTCTTTTTTGAGTCTCTCCTTTTTTATTAAAGTATATTTTTTATATTAGTTTAATTAAATTACTCCTATGTACCGTAACACCTTGTACGTTGTTTCTTGTCACCTTCTGATATTTTGTCACAACTTTCACACAATGGACATATGGACATTTTTTGTATTATTCTTGTTTATTTTACTGTGTTCATGAGCTTACCTCTCCACCAGTGGTGTAGTCCTAAAATGGAAAAAGTGGTTTACTATTACTCTCCCCTTCCCCCACAAGCAGGCAAAAATATGGCAGTGTCACCTCTAATGTAACTAGGCATTATTAGCTTGATCAAGAAAATATACATTTCATATTTTGGTAACACAATAAGAGCTTATTCATTAACATTAAATTTAATTTAATATATTAGCTAACATGAACTAACAATGAGCACAGCTGTTTATTGTTCATTAATGCTAATTCATTGTGCATTAACTAATTGTTATGTTAATAGAGATAATAGGAAAAGGTGGAGCTGGGAAGAGTGAGAGAAGCCAGATGTGAAGAGCTCTGGATGAAAGGTAAACTTGGCTTTTATATGTTCTTGGATGATAGGATCGGTTGATAAAATCAGATTAGGTGTCACCAAAACCTTCATTTTTGACCCCATTCAAACTGTTAATTTTTTTATGTTGTTTGATGTAATTGAGTTCATAAAAAAGTTAACACTGAAATGTTATTTGTAAAGCTAAAAGCTTTTTTCTTTTGCTTATTTACTCAAAAAATTAAAACGAATGATTTACTTACAGACACAGAAAAGGCATAAGTAAAAACTTTCATAAATAATTAATTCTATTTTAGTTTGTTTGTTACCAAACCCATTTGTATGTCTACATAACACTTGGAATGTACAGCATAAGTCGCTTTTGCACACTGTAAAGCTCAATATTGTCATTAATTAGGACAACAAGGTACCAACTTAACATTACTTAAGTGTTGGCATCAAACGTTAAACAAATCTGTTTAATGAACTAATTTGGCACCAAAGTTTTTTGGATTAAGATGTTAAGTGTTATGAACTTAAATTTTCAATTTATTTCAATTACTCGCTATGTCTCTGTTTAATATAATTGGTCGTTTTGAAATTCTGCCTTGACAAACACGCTGACTGGTTGATATAACACATGTATTTTTTGTTTATTGTGAATTTACTGACGCAGCAGGCTTCTCACTGGCAGGGAGAAACCATCTAAAAGATGGTTGAAAGTTCAACTGATAAGTGATTAAAACACATATATACACTTCTTAATTGCCTGACACATTTATTCTAATGCTATTCGCATAGCATAAACCCTTTCCCAAATTCCTTCCACAGCAGCACCAGCATATATGCAGTCATTGTTAAGAAGACAGGAAGTCGTTCTGATGACTCATGGAAGTACTTTTGTTGACTGGATCAACAACGCTTTACAGCAGTCTCTCTCTTTTCTATCTGTGCAGAGTTCCTCTGAGTGTGTCGGTCACTAAAATAGCAAATTTTCTCTGAAAGAGTAAATTTCTTCATGGTAGGTTTCATCATTTTTTTCTGCGAGAAGAAAGAATCTGATAAAGTTTTAACCAGATTTGGTTCCCGGAGCTGATGCTACTTTTAACAGCCCCTCCCTGCTGAATTCTGCTGAAGAAGGACGTTCTTTCTCCTTTGGAAGACTTTTGGAACCTCCATGTCTGGTTTCTGGACAGGACAAAAATGACCTAGGTGATTTACCACTGGCAGTGGTAAATATTATCTACTAGGCAGCTCTACACCCTAAAGTGGCTGCTTTATTGTGGACTGGTGTTCTTCCCGAGGGGAAGACCCAATGATATGCCCTATCAGATCTGTGCTTACCATCTTACAGAATAAGTTGGAGAGACAGCTGTCACTTTTCACCCTGCAGGTGTACACTGTTGAAACACACCATTTGAAACACACCATTTTACACTGGATGGTAAATCCTAAAAATGCAGGCTATTTGCATAGGGTTCCCACAACTCCTCTCAGGGACCAAGTGATGAACCTGCAGGCCCTCCCACAGTCAGAGGAGGACCCTATCCCTGTAGTGTCTAGTATGTGCTTTGCGCAGGGTATGTGCACACTAAACTAAAGAAATAGCCTCATCTTGGGTGAAAGGCACCTTTTCAGCAGACATCTGTAGAGCTATGGGCTGGGCCACACCTACTACATGCAAAGTTCTATAACTTCAGGATCTGTTTCTTTTACCTTGCTGTTTTCAGGACAAGCATCTTGAAGAACTGGCAGGGTGTCAAGCCTGCTACAGCCCCTTTCCCCCTAGAGGCAATAACGAGTGCTCTTTTACCCCAGTGAGTTCCCCTTTGGTGAACCCTGGACATTTAATATATATTTTTTTGTCTAGAGCCCAGTGGAGGGGCTTGGCAATTGAATCTGCCAATTGTGGCTACCAAATTGCTTGGCTCGCTGACAGATTGTCATATATATTGTCATTTATATGTAGTGATTCACTTTGGTAATCCAATAATTAATAAGTATTTTCCACAGTATGGTTTCCCTGTCTGTAAAACTGTGTCTTCCCCTAGGTTGATAAATCTGTCATGGGCTATTATCTGGTATGTTCTCCGTACAGTAGTCCCCCGCTTGTAGGTGTAATTTTATGTGGTACCTCCTTAAAAGTCCATCTATTTCCACATATAACCTCCCTATGGGTAGGGCCCGCAGCCTCTCAAGGAGAAGTTCACTATTCCAATGCATTTCACCATCAGACTCATTCTGCAAGGATCTTCTAGAAGCTTTATATGCTGAAAATTCTAATGTGTTCTAATGCACTGAAGGTTATGGATTTCATGACGATTTTCTTCAGGCACACTATGCTTGCCGGCAGCTAGAGTCCAAAGAGTGGTTCAGCTGTTGTGGGGACCCCTAGTGTCACTACATCGACACAATGTCGAGTGAGTGACAGAAAAGAAACATCTTGGTTATGTATGTAACCTCCGTTCCCTGACGGAGGGAACAAGACATTGTGTCCTTCCTGCCACAATGCTAAACTGACCATTGAGAGCCAGGTCTTGGCTCCTCAGCACAAACCTGAACAAGCAGTGCAGGTGCAGATTTCCCTTGCCAATTCGTATTGGCGCTTATTTTCTTAAAACTTTTCATTTTAAGAAACACATTTTAGGAAAAACAAAACTATTCATTGAATAATGGGTCTCCCAAGGTCAAACCCCTAGTGTCACTACTTTGACACTCCAACAGGGAATGGTAGTTACATATGCAACCGAGACATTTCCATTACTAACTTTCTGTAAAAAACATCGGAATGGTGCTCAGTTTCCCATTTTCCTCCCACAGCAGCACTAGCAGACAGGCATAAAACAGGTGGAGAGGGATAAGCTGGTAATGGTAAAATGTAAATTTGACTAAGTTGCCTTTAAAAGGGCTTATCTACTGATATGCAATATAAGTGATATGCAAGGTATAAATGCTTTTAAGTTACTGACTTTCTGTAAGATAATTGGAGCAGTGCTGAAATTTTCTGTTTTTCTCCTGCAGTGTCACCAGTAGACAGGCGGTCATAAAACAGGCATGGAGGGGAAGAGAGTCGTCATGATAAAGATCCCTGGAGTACATGTCTGTTGTTGTTTTTTACAGGGTGAATTTTGATTCATTTTACTTTTTTTGCAATTGTTTTCTTTTTATTGATTAAATGTTAATGTTCTGTTAAGTCAGTATAGATTATCAAATTTCAGCTATTTAGTCAAATCCTATTAAAACTGTTGATGTGAAGAAAAGCACACTTGTTTTTAATGATTTTTAAATGACTTAATAAAAGAAAACAACAATATATAAACTGAAAAGTTTGATTTTAGTCTGTTTGCCTTCTGAGCTATCTATACTTAAATAATTAAGTTAATAAAAAGACCACATTAGGTCAACTTAATCAAACTGAGTTGTCACTTTCCCCATTGCACAATTAAACTGAATCACTTTCTCATTAGGGTTTACGGTTTGTGCTTGTAAAGCTCGAGAATAGTCCACAATCCACTGCCATCGTAAGTATTTTTTTAATTCTCTGTTTTTATTTGTTAAGTTAGTTCAAGCATCTTTCCACCAATAAGGTCTTGTTGAAATGTACTTTGACCCCTCCTTTGACTCCTTTTTGTTTAACAAAATCACCACATCTGGTCATACAATTACAATCTGAATCAATTACTTGTGATCTGCAAATTAACTGGTTTTATCTGAGCATGTTTTCCATTAATATGCAAAGGGAGTGTGTACTTCTCCAGAGTATTATTGCTATTGTTGACTATATATTCTGCAATATTAATTTTCAAAATGCATCAGAATTCTATTTTAGATTTCAAGTCTATAATAGGCTGACACTATGTACCGCCACAGCCCCAGACCCAGCCAACAAACGACAAAATGTGTTTATCCTAGACCACAATAAACCATGCAGGAAAAGAGTTTAATACAAATCAGTGCAATGCAAGAGCTAGTTATGCACCAGCCTGAACCAAAACCACCAATGTGAGAAAATTTAGATTTAATAGGAAAATGTCTATTTAAGTGATGATGTTTTCTGCAGTGTTTTCTATCATCTGCAATATTATGCAATAGTAACTAAACAGCGTTGCGTGCATATGCAAGACTAAACAGCGTTGCATGCGTTACTTTTTTTCGGATCATGTTTCTGGGAGAAGCAGCATTCCTCTTGTTTCCCATCAGCCCACTACATTTTAATAGTGCTCTCTAAGCCTGGAATGAATGTGTGGTGGGAACGTCTCGGTTACGTATTTAACCCTCGTTCCCTGAAGGAGGGAACAGAGTTTTTTTCTACTCAAAGGTGATAGGGCTCTCAAGGGAGACCCCATACGGCAGTTCGTTGACGTAACGTCTTTCAGTCAGTCACATTCAACATTACTTCACAAACTGACATATGGGGTCCCTGTGGAAAACGCCGCAAGCCAACCAACGTTACGGGCTAGGAATGCAAGTACAGGCAGGCGAGGCTTGCCTCTGTACGACAGCTTCCCTGCCTCCGTAAGCTACCCTGCGCTGAACCGTCGCAGCCCAGCCAGGTGTGGAGCCTGGGCGCAGAGAGGTTGTGACGATTGTTCCTGTCCCCTCAGAAGAGGGCACGTCAGAGCACAGGTCTCCTTCCTCTCTTGGTCTAGCCACGAGAAACACTGGGGAAACGCCTGTTCCAGGGAAAGTGTGCTGCGGAGACGACACCCTGCTAAAAGGAGGTAATGTGTGGAGATGAGGTATATACTGACAAGGCAGTACTACGTATAGGAAACGTCTCTGTGCAGGTCCTACCTATTGGGATGGCTCACTGTCCACAGAGATTGGCAACAATACAGCACCAACGTAAAGACATGGGGTCACCGATAGGGAAACCGTATCGTGAAGAATACATACATAAGATTACCAAGGGGAAATCACTACACATGGGGCACTTAGCCCAGCACAAGGGCTGACTGTGGCATACACATGAGTACTGGGCCTGGCGTAAGGCTCCTCCACCGAGCCAGCCTGCCAACAGGTGCTGAAGGAATTGCAACGTAGGGTTCACCATTAGGAAACAGCTGCGAAAGGGGTACAAACCCCTATTTCTCCCTATCCCAGGGGGGAGACAATGCAAGCAAAAACACAGAGCACATCCTCCCTACCTAGTAGGCCTCAACATTACTATACTCTCATATGGGCTCCACCCTGAGATTGTAAAACTTTGCAAGGGTGGTAGGTGTCGTCCAGCCCACAACTCTGCAAATGTCTGCAAGAGGGGTGCCGTGCTCCAACGCCCAGGAGGAGGCAACACTTCTAGTCAAGTGAGCCTTCACGCCAAGGGGCACAGAGGGGCAAGCTTTGGAAGTACACCAAGGGATGGCAGCCACTATCCAGTGGGCCAACCTCTATTGGAGATGGCCTTTCTTGACTTACCCTCTCTTACCTTCTTACCACCTTTGACCTCAACAGAGTGCCAGCTTTAGCTACGCATAAATCCAGTAACCAGCTCGATCTTATTTACCCAAGACACTGCTCTACCATTGACACACTGGTCACTCCATTACACACATCAGATAATTTCCTCCTCACTCTCAAAATCCACATCACTCCGGAACCAACCCACACCCCACCTTAGGTCTCCTTTCGCAAAAACCTACGCTCACTCACCCACTAGACTATCCGCTATGGTTTCATCTGCACTCCCTCCATCTAACAAACTCCTCTCAATTGAAACTGACAGCACTACTAACACACTCTTCTCTACTCTAGCATCATGTCTAGACAGAGTATGTCCACTATTGTCTAGGCCAGCCCACGCCACTCCCTCTGCTCCCTGGCTGTCTGATGTTCTCCGGGAGCATCGCCCTCAGGGGTGCAAAGAGGTTGTGTGGCAAGACAAATGATACTGCACACCTTATGTCTTACCAATCTCTTCTGGCTTCCTTCTCTGCTGCTGTCACTACTGCTAAAAAGACATATTTCCATCACAAAATTAACAACGCTTCTAACTCCCGCATGCTATTTAAAACATTTTTTTCCCTCCTCTGTCATCCTCCTTCACCTCCATCTTCAACACTCTCTACTAATGACTTCGCTACATTCTTTCTCAACAAAACTGCAACAATCAGTGCTCAATTTGCCCCACCTCAAACTGACATCCTTATTACACCAGCAACACCACAAACACTCACTTCTTTTTCTCAGTTCTCTTACTCTAAGGTCTCCAAACTCATGTCATCTAGCCATCCCACCATCTGCCCGCTCGATCCTATTCCATCTCATCTTTTGCAAGCTATTTCTCCAGCAGTCACACCAGCACTTACTCATATAATTAATACATCTCTTCACACTGGTATT
>JAZGTJ010003580.1:16897-34753 GCA_036877575.1 Botia almorhae
TCGCTCTTCGCTGGGGCTCTCCTCGGCCGCGCCGACCACCTCGCCCGTGCTCGCCGGCCGCGCTCTCATCCATCTGTGCCGCCTCCGCACCAGGGCCCTGGTACCTGCTTTCCTGCTGCGGTTGAGGAGACCCGAGTGCCGTGTGTCATAGTTTCACTGTTGTTTCCCCATTGCCTGTTAATAAACTCCCGTTTCTTCGCATCTGGGTTCTCTGTGCTTACTCCTGACACTATGTGCCTGATGTTTCAATATAATAATCGAATCCCTCCTTTGTTAGCGTCTGGCTTTTTTATGATTATTAATGCTTATATCCCAGGGCATGCTATTATCTAGAAAAGAGTTGAACTTTATTTTATGTTTGTTTTGTTACATTTGGCTACTGGTTAATCAAGGCCTCTTATTTAGACAGGAAATGAATTCTCCAAGATTTGATTTGAATAAATAAAAACATCAACCATCTTTCAATGCTTTGAAATGTGTTTACCTACTTATTATATTTACTCACCTATTCCTATATATTCCAGTCACAATAATTATTCAATCCACATTTCCCAATCTACATTTCTTTACATTTAATATTAAGCAGGGTCAATATTTACATTTGACAAATGCAATTTCTTGGATTAAATGATGACAGCTTTACTCTTCTCCTATTGTAATGAGCCCCATTGAGAATCCATCCCAACCCATTTTATAAAACCCCTGGTCATGCTCCAGGTATGAAATAAATCCAAATCCTGAGTCTGTGACAGCATCTGAAAGCGCATTTGCAGTTTGCATTGACTCTCAGGAGGAAAGTTAAACAGTCTGATAATGAAATCAATGAACCACATTGTGATACTGGCATTGTTTGACTTGCTGTTTCTTTGGAGCTTGAATAGATACATCATTGAAGCATTGGTTGTATTTTGTTCCCTTTCTTCTAAGAAACTGCTGACAATACGATCTGTGACTCCCCAGACTGAATGACTCTAAGATGAACATGTTTGATGCAACAGCACAAAACAGCTCAAGCACTGCACGTGGCTAATGAATAAAGTAAAAACCACACTGCATAGAGAATAGGTAACATATTAATAACATATTAGTAACATATTAATAATAACAATTTTTTTCCTTCTTTTGAAAAATCAATAAATAAAATGAATTAAAAATTAAGCAAATATGTTAATGAATTTAGACGGATATATGTAGTCTGATAAAAATGATGCTAATGATAAATAACATTGAAATGCATAAATATCTTGCACTGCTTGACATATGCAATTTTAATTGAGTTATTTAAAATAGTTTTTTTTTTAATTGTGAAGAGTGGTCTTGGTGGTAAGACCAATGGCCCAAGCTTTTATTTGAAACTTTTTTAGATTGCCAGAACAGGACAATTCTATTAGTCAACTAGTAACATCTCAGAAATATCTTTCAACTTATAATAAAATGATAAAATCATTCACTTTATGATAAAATCCACAGAATTTGCCACTTCCCATGGTTTAAGTCCAAAACCCAACAGTCAGCAACCTCACTTTAATGCTTTTATAGACAAACAAGATAATGACAACTGAGTCGGTTTTTAGAGGCAGACAAGATGATGGAGCAGACTAGCATATCATTACAGACAGAAAAGGTCATGAAGAATAGTAAAGTCAAGGACAAGTCATCTTTGTCTGTCGTACAAACACTTCTCTAACACTGTAGACACACTTAAAGAAATGCCTTGGAAAGATTTTTAAACGAGCCTCAGTAATGTGGCTTTATTAGTAGAATCTGCTAGAAGGTTAAAGGTGTGTATATTGTATGCCACTGTACTGAACTGAGTACAAGAAATATATGCCATCCCTAACTTGAATAACATGCCCCACTGCACAAGACTATCTGCTGATGGTGGATTTGGGCAGACAGCTTCTCAGCTTGAGAAGACAAAGTCTCTATATCATAATGGGTCATCGTCACATTAAGCCACATTCCTTAATGAAAAGAAGGACCTCAGGCAGGATTAAAAAGTTATGAGGGTTTATTTGCACAGATTATATACCTCAGCTTCACATCTGGATGAATAACTTATACAAAACCGGAACACAGTTGAAATCTTCCATAGTAGTACATATAGAGAATTACGATCAGACATAGGAACTGATTGAAATTGCATTGCAGTGGTCTCAGTGATCTATGATGATAATTATTGATGCTATCAAACATTAAGAATATATTATTTATTTCTGTACTCATGTGTTTTGTTATTTTGCTGATTGAAAAGAATGTTTCTTTCTGACAGATGATTTTAGGCTCTGATGGGTTACATCAGAGGAAAATGCTTTTGTCTAAGTTTGCCGATGCACAAGGCACAATGGTGTCTATTTCTGGAGCAAATGATCAAATGTTAAGCTCAATAGTACACAATTCAGAGATGATTACAGGAATGATTTGAGCTTAGATATAGGCTTATATCAATTCTCTGTTTTGCAGGAACTGATGTGTGTGAGAAACACCAAAATGCAAAACAATAAAGTTATTTATTTATTAGTCTAGAAAGCTACAATATAATAACAATGTTGTCATGAATAGTAAACAATGTAGTGCAGAAATGTCTACATGAATGTTTGGAGAACAAGTATGGATTATCCAAATTATCTATACCATATAACAATAATGTGCAGTATACAAATCACACTATAGAAAACATTAAGCTGTATTCCAGATACCATCAGAGAAATCCAAAAGTAAAAAGTAAAATTGCACAGTAAAGTTTTTGTCAGTCCACATCTGCACAGCCAACCTGCTTCTATAGGCAACATTCTGCAGCAAAGCACATTAAACAACAACAGGCAATTACATGAAAGTAGAAAAAGCAATATACCCTACTGACTTGTAAATCGACTTCTTGCAATATCTATTCAATGCTTTCATCTGCTACAAAGTACTTTTAAATTAGCTTTATTATGTGCAAATACTAATCAAAACATGTAATAAATCAGTTATTTGGCATATCATAATTATTTGAATACAATTTTAAATTTGGCACATCCAATGTTTTATAAAAACATTATTAAAAATGCAAAATAACTGTATTTCCAGGATAATAAATGTGTGACATTCACGTTAATGAACAAACATGCAATTTGGTTTAATTATTTTGTAAATACAATCCCGTATATATTATTTAGACATTTATATGTAATTTATTTTTAAGTAAATTATTTGTAAGGTCAAGATGAATCGTGGTACCGTGATGACCGTGTGCTCTTAGATTTTAGACGGTTGTTTTGGGGGAATTACATATCTTGAAATGTTGCAACTGGCCAATCAGAATCAAGCATTCAAGAGTGACATGTAATAAACTATACATATAAACTATATATTTACAGTGATTATTTCACTGTATTAAGTAAGTCATGAGATAATATTTCATATCACAGCCTAGCTATGTGAAATACTCTTGTGTGCTTAGAGTATTTGTGGATAGAACACACTGAATATTAAACAAATTAAACACAATGGCCATTAAAATACTGACAACAAAAATACAGCTATCATACTAACAGTCCTCTAAGACATGGTCTAATAATACAGAGAAGAAAACTGCAGAATTGGGTGCTGCATTAAAGAGAGAGAATGATTTGTTTGGTTCAGATTGAAAGATGACAAGATAATAATGTTCCTTAGCAGTTTGTCAATAAACTATAAAGATGACTGCCATAGTGATCCCAGTTGATGGAATCATTACCAATTTAGAGAGACAACTTGATGATTTAATGCTTAGGAGCAATAGAGCAATATTGCTCTTAAAAGAGCAAAAGAGCAATGAAACAGATACCACTACAAGGCACTGATTACTATAAAGTACTGTAGTATTGACTCAGTGGATCAGTGAACTAGCCTTAAAATGGACTTCACCAAGATAACAGACCGATTTATCTATCACATCTCTTTTCCCTCAAGACAGGATGTTCCGAACACGCCGTCTGGGGAAAAATAACTTTCCTCACGACACCAAAATAGACAAGATTTTTCACATACTCTCAATGTACTACAACCCATCAGGGCCGTTTCTGCCTCAAGAGAGATATAAACGCTAACCGTGAACAAACTATGCTTATACTGTTCCTTAAAGCAGAGGATAAAACTTCCATGCAATGTAATTGTACTTTTCTGCTCCAGACCTCTGGAATACACCACTAGCCATTAATACCATCAACATAACATTTTAGTTTGTATGTGTGGCATGCTGGAATGAGGTAATCTGGGACATATAAACGTTGATGTGTACTTTTTTTGCTCCATTTCAACTGTGTCAACATTACCTCATCTACTTGTGTTGTCAAGTGACTGAGGTCTCATTTAGTGTTGGTTCAAGAAATTATAGTAATAGGTGGGGCTTACACAGTAGTAATCCAAAGGGGTACGTCGTACACCAGAAAATGAGCAAAATTCGTTTAAAAGCTAAAATGTTTTTGGTTAAAAAAAGTTATTGAGCAAGTAAATAATAGATAAATGTTTAAAACACTGCCCTTACTTTAACCCAATTTGCAATGGTAAGCCTATTTTAATGACTTATAATTTAAACTGACATATGTGAAGAAAAGTGTGCAAAGTAGCCTGCAATTTCATGGTTCAAACAGAGATGGCGATAGAGAGACAGAAGGGATAGATTGCAGCTTTAAATTTAGATTGTCTTTTACATTTCCTCCAATTTATTATTGTATTTCTTTTTTAAGTCTAGGAGTGCAGACAGGAGATCTAATGAAATGATTTTCCCAAAAGAGTTTATATTTACTCAAACTCATTTTTTCCCTTGTAACACATGCTAAAACTAAACAATCTCTGGGCCTTCCCTGTAGCTTCCCTGTAGCTCCCTGTGTGTCTGATAAATTTCCTTGCTGTGTGATATGTCACATTGCTAGGATAAAGTGTCAATAATAAGTGCCCTTTCAATAATTCCACCACATGGACTGTCCATTCCTGTGGTACGAGCGTCACTCTTTATGCTCCTCCTGCCAAAAGAGTCAGTGAGCACAGTGGGAAGGCTTTTTGTACTCTGTGCACACAATTTGAATCACAGGTACTGAGAAGCCACAAACAAAAACAAATACATTACCTGTAGGGTTACTCCTGTGCTAGCATGCAAGGGTGATGGCTTTGTCATAGATGTGTTTTGCTTATAGCATTTGTTTAAAATGTGGTCTGATTTTATTTGGTTTGTATTGGGTAAAGTCACAGGAAAAAAGTGTCACCAATGAGACCTCATTAATCTGTTCATGTTGATCTGTTCATACCCCATACTGTATATGACTGTATAATCTGCATAATATATTACCTGTGTTTCTCCTCTCTTGTTTTCACTGTGTCTGTCTGTGTGTGCTGTGTTCTCTGCTTAAAGATATCATTCATGTACAGCTGCTTTGAAACAATGACAAGTTGTAAAAAGCGCTATATAAATAAAGTTGTCTTGACTTGACTTGAACTGTGGTAGTAGAGAATAGAAGAGAATTGAGAAACTATGATGGAATTTTGCAGACTTTCTTAACACATCCCTTGCAGCACTACAAATGAATATCCCTAAATAAAAATATACTTACACTAACATGAAAGGTCTGTGGATGTAAGAAAAGTGGATTACGGGTTATGTGGTGGCTTGCTGTGTATCCACTGTGAGATCTGGAATGTGTGCCCACTGGAGACGGCATGAATCAGATGGCCTGTGAGTCAAAATAGCCCCGTGACCTAAACATCCCAATTAAAACCAGAAAACACACTAAACTGAGGGTCATGGATCACTATGGAAATGCATTTGACCTTACTTGCAACTTTTGGTGGCCACTTAGTAATCTCTCAGGGACACTGCCCTATCCTGTGGCGAAGCACAGATGTAAACACGCCATGAGGAACAATTACAGCAGCCAGTGATACAGTGTGAGGCCCCAAAAATCCTTGTTAGTTTATACCACTAGTTTCAGTGGAAAATAAAAATAACACAGACAGATCTTTTCTCTGCCTCTGTTTAAACTGATGAGTCATCCACAAGTTCTGCATCTCACTAAGTCGCTTCAGGGTTCAAAACTTTCACAATCACTGTTCACACATACCATGTGTTATGCAGTACCAAGTAATTCACAGCGGGTTTTTTTTGTTATCCCCGAGGTACTGATCTGCTAAATCACTTCTGCTAAACTGTACCCAAATCACAGCCGCTGTGTCTGTCTTTACTCACCCTGTCACACTACCAAAGCTTTGCATGCCTTTTTGATCAAAATGCATTTTATGCCAATTTCCTTTTAAATCAAATTTAAACAACCCAAGAACTGTTACTATACAGACTATACAGAGTGTGGTGTCCTGCTTTGAGTTAACACCAACCAAAAAAACCAAACAAACTGAATCAAAAAGCTGACATCAAACTTATTCAAAAACCTCTAATATGAAAACACCTCGAGGCTGCTGATGCAACAAAAGCAGGCGAGACAATGTTTAATCCATGCCATATTTAATACATGGCAGAATGAGAACATCCATCAACTACTCTAGCATATAAACCTAAATTAATCCAATGATGGCACTGTTGCCATTTCACAGTAACATTCAAGCCTTCTGAAAACCATCTGAAATCCCACTCAATGAAATAAGCCTGAAGATCATGAAGGATTTGTGATTCAGTTTTCCCGTCTTCACAGATCTAGAAGTTCCCTTTCAGTCAGTCACATTCGACGTTACATCAACGGGCTGACATATGGGGTCTTGCTTGAGAGCCCTATCACCTTCGAGTAAAAAAAAAAAGGCGCCAATGAACATTGGCCCGAGAGGAAAGAGCCAATGAGCATTTGGGCAAAAGAGTTGAGGGCCGAGTCATGCCTACCCGGAAGCGGGTGTGTAAAGTCGGCCGCCACTCGCTTTCATTCAGATTCTTGCTTCGGAGCCGAGTGTGTGGGATTCGCCAGCGTCCGCCAGCGATCTGCCACGATTTGAACGTAGTCATCCAGCGGTTCTCGTTCCGCCTGTTCGGCGGTTCCCCTGTGTGCCTCGGCAAACCAGTGGCGTAAAAAAAAGAGTTTCCCATAAAGAGCGAATTTTCTAATAGAGCTTCACGAACGACGTGCATCTTTTTCAAGATGTCTTTCCGTCCGTGCATTTCTGGGTGTGGTCATTTCCTTACCTCATCTGATGGCCATGATCGTTGTGTTAAATGCTTGGGCAAAAAGCATGCTGAGACAGCTTTCATGGTGGGATTATGCTCTTGTCGCTGCAGTCACGGCTCTCTCTCATCTCGGGAGGTCGAGCCCCAGTCTGCTGCCTTGGCCAAATGCCCGAAGGCAGTAGAGCTAGTTAGCACACTGGAAGACCTTAGAGTGACAGTGGAGACTTCTCCGTTGGGTCAGTCCTCCGTCGGGTCAGTCCTCTACATGGTCAAGGTCTGAGCTGCCAGGTGGTAGTGCCGCACCCCCCAAGGGGCCCGCTATCATTTTTGGCGCTCCAGATGAGGATCGGATGTTGATCGATGCATCGGAGAGTGGGCTGCTCTCCTCTTTGCCTGAGGATGACGCTTGACTCCCCCTTCAGGGCGGGCTGTTCAGGCAGATTCCCACTCTGAGTTGACGGTCGTGCTTGCCCGGGCAGCTGCGGCCATTGGACTGGAGTGGAATTCCCGCCGCCTCAGTGCCTTTCCTCCCGGAGGTTCACATAGAGGTTCAGAAGTTGTGGAACGCACCTTTCTCTGCCCGAAGCCACTTCCCCTCCACTCTCACTACCCTTGATGGGGAGGCTGTAAAGGGGTACGCGGAGATCCCTCATGTGGAGATTTGCAATTGCGGTGCACCTGTGCCCACAAAATGCCACCACTTGGAGGGATTGTCCGCGTCTCCCGTCCAGAGCCTGTAAGACCACGGCAGTGCTCGCTGCCATAGCTTACCGTGCTGCTGGACAGACAGCCTCCGCCCTGCATGCCATGGCCATCCTGCAGGTTCACCAGGCTAAGGCTCTTAAGCAGCTCCATGAGGGTAGTTCTGAGCCAGGGTTAATGCAGGAGCTGTGCAAGGCGACCGTCCTCGCCCTTAAAGCAATGAAAGTCACGCCGCGGGCCCATGGCCAGACAATGTCCACCTTGGTGGTCCAGGAACACCACCTGTGGCTAAACCTTCCAGGGGTGGGGGATACGGTTTCTTGATGCCCCAGGCAGCTGTCAGGCCCAGGAGAGTGGCGACTCCATCCCCAGGCGGTCCAGCTGATCTCGTGTCAATTCGGGGAAGCACAGGTGGACCTGTTTGCTTCCTATGAGTCCTCCCACTGCATGCTGATTTATTCCCTGTCCGAGGCACCCCTCGGGATGGATGTGTTGGCACACAGCTGGCCCCGGGGCCTACGAAAATACGTGTTTCCCCCAGTGAGCCTCTGTGCACAGACCCAGCCCTTTCCTTGCTTTGTCCAGTTGCGCCTTGCCCATTTACATGGACTGCACTCAGAGCTTCGGACGCTCTGATCAGCTCTCTGTCTGCTTCAGAGGGCAGCAGAAGGCCTCTCCAAACAGAGGTTGGCCCACTGGATAGTGGATGCCATTGCCTTGGCGTATCAGTTCCAAGGCATGCCGTGCCCCCCCGGAGTGAGGGCTCACTTTACTAGGTTTGTTGCCTCCTCCTGGGCATTGCCGCATGGCGCATCTTTAGCAGACATTTGCAGAGCTGCGGGCTGGGCAACACCAACACCTTTGCAGGGTTCTACAACCTAGAGGATACCCAGGGTAGAGCCTGTATCCTCCCATGTGATGGGGCCCACTGGCTAGTGGGCGGGAGGGCAGGCTTGGTGTCTTCACTTGCATTAGACATAGGCAGTTGTATTCCTTTGCAGAGGTTTCCAAGCAGGTGAACCCTACGTTGTGATTCCTCCAGCACCCGTCGGCGGGCAGGCTCGGTGGAGGAGCCTAACGCCAGGTCCAGCACTCGTGTGTATGCCACAGTCAGCCCTTGTGCTGGGATAGGTGCCCCATGTGTAGTGATTCCCCCTTAGTAATCCCACGTGTGTATTCTCCACTGTGCGGTTTCCCTATCGGTGAACCTGTATATTTCCCTTGGCGCCCTGCGGTTGCCAGTCCCTGGGGGCAGTGAGCTGCCCCAGTAGTTAGGACCTGCACAGAGACATTTCCATAGGTAGTACTGCCTGGTCAGTCTATACCTCATCTCCACACATTACCTCCTTTTAGTGGGGTGTGGTCTCCGCAACGCCTTTCCTCTGGAACGGGCGTTTTCCCCAGTGTTTTTCGTGTCTATACCATGAGAGGAAGGAGACCTGTGCACTGAGGTGCATTCTCCTGGGGGGATAGGAATGAGTGCCACGACCCCTCCGCGTCCAGGCGTCACACCCAACTGGGCTGCGACGGGCTGCCTGTGAAGCGCTGGGAAGGTTATGGAGGCAGGGGAACTGTTTTACAGAGGCACGCTTTGCCTGCCCTTACTGACATTCCTAGCTCGTAATGTGGGTCGGCTTGCGGCGTTTTCCACAGGAACCCCATACGTCAGTCCGTTGACGCAACATCGAACGTGACTGACTGAAGGGGAACGTCTTGGTTACGTATGTAAACCCCATTTCTTGAAGGAGGGAACAGAGACGTGACATTCCTGTCGCAAGCCTGATTCACCGCTAATTGACCAAGACACATCTCGGCTCCTCAGCAAAAACCTGAATGAAAGCAAGCAGCGGTCGGCTTTATACACACGCTTCCGGGTAGGCATGACCCGGCCCGTCACTCTCTTGTCCAAATGCTCATTGGCTCTTTCCTCTCTGGCCAATGTTCATTGTCACATTTTTTTCTACTCAAAGGTGATAGGGCTCTCAAGCAAGACCCCATACGTCAGTCTGTTGTCACAACATCTCCGTTCCCTCCTTCAGGGAACATACGTAACCAAGACAATTTCTGTCATAATCTTACAGCCTCTGATTTTCAATCATAGTTTTCCATCTAACAGAAATCAGAATGATACATCTAAAGCCTTTCAGACAGTACCAGTTTTTCTTCAATAGGTTAAGTAAGATGTACTGAAGCAAACAAATTTGTGGGTTTTTTTAGGTTGGCAACGCCGGCAAATTACCTATTGTTTTGTGTTTGTTTGTTATTTAGCTAACTTGTGACCTCTGATAAATAAAATCTTGTACAGATAAAAGCATCTGTGATTGCTGTTTTTTTCACAATACTAATCTTAATGTATTGTGACTTTTGTTGAATAACAGCTAGTGTTTCAAGTTCTGCTGTCATCCATTCAACGTGAAAATAATCAATAACAAAAGTTGGATCACAGACTGCAAAGAACAGCAACTGTAGTAGCAACATCAAGTGTAGTGCTGACTTTGTTTTCTTCTCTTCATTATATACATGTTTATCATTACATAACTATCACAGATCATATATGCACACATCTAGAAAGCATGATCTTCTGAAATAAATTCAACAATACACCTTAGTAATACCTGAAAATACACATTTATCTCATTCAAATTAGTCCCTGTAATAACAGACATCCTATGTAATAAATCTAATCAAAATGTAGTTTACAAAACAAATCCCATTGAAATTGTGCTTAAACTGCCTTGCAGCTCCCACCGAATATTTCTAGTTATTCACATATCCTTATTTTCAAGAAAGACCTCCAAAATCTTTTCAGTGAATGAAAAGATTCTTGCTTAAGACCAAAACACTAATCATCTCATAGAGCAAGAAAACATAAAACAAACACAGTGGCAAAAACAAAGCCCAGCACAGTTACACACACTTTCCAAAATAAAGAGGCTTCACGCATCCTTCAGACAACCACTCCATGCTCCTCAAAGCAGGAAGCTTGTGGCCCAGATGGCATCTGCCTTCTGAAGATCCATCTTCTTCAGGGAGATTGATGCCTGCTTGCACATTATGGACTTTTCAATTCATTTACAGCTTATTCTCACACTTCAGCTCAGGCTACTTATTCTCTCTCTGTCTCAGCACTCTCTCTTTGTTCCCTCACAGCTGAAGGTGTGAGGAACTTGTCCGTGATTGCCGGAAGACTAACCACAATCTCCCACTGCAGCTCCCAAAGCTTCTTCCTACCACTTATGACAAAACACAGCTCCACTTGCACTTCACACTTCATTACCCTCAGTAATACTTTGGCACAATGATGTATAGATCTATTCAAATTCATGTGACTAGCTTTTGGCAGAATCGCCTTAAAAACTTGCAGTGTACTGAGATTAAAGTTCACAAACATACAACTATTTTTGTCCTGTGCTTTTTTGTTACCTTTTAGGATGGTTGCTAATAAATCACTTTAAATATGTATGATATTTCTGATAAATTTGTTTTTACTCTATTTTGTCCAAGTGGTCTTCGGTGTGGTCTGGGATGGCCACTCTTAAAACTGGTATGCCCTGTAACCCCCATGTAAAATTTAAAACTATGATTAGCTCCTCAGTCAATGGCAGGATCATATGTAATTAAAACCAGATATAACCCTCTTGGTTCAAATTCAAACGGGACAGTGGGGGACAGTGTATTTGTTTTGCAAAACTCCACAATTTGTGTCAACCTGTACATGTGGAGGGCAGCAAAAATCCTCAACACTGTATGTAGAGGATTAGCGGTGTACATACAGGGTTTTTTATTTTAAACAATACATGAAGCATTGTAATAGCTATTACACACTACTGAATGGTACAACAAGTGTCCTTGAACAACTTTTACTGTGATACAGCATTGGTTGCTTATAATGCAAGAACTGTCATGCAATTATCAAAAACAGCCATCTCACACATACCGTATGTGTAGACCAACAATTAAAGTATTTCTGAACTCAACATTTGCCTAGTTTGCTGATAGCTGAAAACAAATACGACAGAAATAGCTGAAACTATACAACAGCACATTAGGTTATAAGCTAATATTGCCCCTGATCAGACAGGAGGGTTTCATGGAAATGTGATAAATAACATGTATATAGCTTTAGACATTCTCATTCATTTTCAATGGCATGGCACAAGGCTCATAATTACTACTGTCAAAGTGAGAGGTGGAGCAATTGTTCTGATGTCTGAACATCATAGCCAGATGCAGAAAATGCGGTACACAGCAGATACCCGTCAGTGCACTGAACTAGACATGTTACTAAGAAAATGTGATGCTGCACATTGTTCGTTGCTGTTCTGAGGCAGTTATAGGCTTATCATGAATTTCTAGGTTCAGTGGACTGATGTTTCCAAGAGAAGTAAAAAGGAAAAGCTGAGAAATCACACACACACACTTACACATACGTATGACTAAAGAAAATCATAATTTTATTAAAAAAAGTTTTCCTTGGCTATTATAAAAACAGATTTTTATGAGCATTTGAGCACTTATACATGATTTCCCATATGATTATACTGATAAGGCAATAATTTGGCAGTATTTCCTTAAGACTTTAACTGTACTTATTTTTACTCTGTCTGACCTGCATCATAAATTACAGTGAATGTTTTTTTTTAAACATTTAAATTATTGATGCTTTTATCAATTGGATATGGAGGGGTGGAGATTAATTTTATTTTTAAATTGCTTCATACAATAAATCTATTTGCCAACGTTTAATGGCCAGGGAATCATTTTAGTTGTGGTGCTTCTCAAAATTATCTTTTGTTATGAAACACATTTAATAAATCAATAAATCTAAAAGTAAAGGAATTTATAAAAGGGTCACAATTGTTACAATATGACCAGGTTTTTTTCGGGTAAGAGAAGTTTATTGTACTGTGAGAAGTTCTATACACATAAGTATACTATAAAATAACACATTTAAAATGTTGCAGTTATTCCAGATCCTATAATAATTTTGACACAGATTGTTTGGCGAAACTGTCACAATTAAGTGATAGGTGTAGTCAGGCAGGTATTCCTGACTGAATTAGATGATGGATCCCATGAGCTTCACCTTCTGCGCTCATCATAACCTATTACAACTCAATTGTATACAGTTGAACTCAGCTTAATTTTGTTGCAACCCCAGATCATCTCCAGTTACAGACTCTCATTGAAAATAAATAACTTCTGGTCACTTTGTTGTTTAAAATATAAATAAGTCATAGAAGAAATGGAAAATGGTCCAGAGGAACAAAATGATAAATGGTTTTACTAAAGAAAAACCTGACAAACATACATAATAAGTGCACCTCACATAAATATGATAAAAAGTATTTATGACCTTTTAGAAAAATTAATCTAGTGTAAACACTTAAACAATAGAAGCAATAATATTGATTTTATTTCAGAAAATACATTTTTAATAAAATTCTGGAAGAATCCCTCTTCCATTGTGAGCATATGTCTATTAGCATCTCTACTTAAAAGTAACCAAATGTGTCTTATTTAAAGTATTAACCAAAGGTATTAAAAGTAAGCTGGTGATCAAAGACCACTGGTTCTCTCTTCTGCTTAGTATTGCCTGCTCATTATCATAGCGCATCCTCTGATTACAGCTATTTGCGTTTGCCTTTCCAATCATGTGATGACAGCAAAGTTAAATCTAAGGCAAAACTGTAAACATGAGGTTGGGAGATGACATGTTTTTAGCAGAAGCAGGTAATTGCAACTTTACCCTTGTAAATGTATCCATAGTAATGTTTATGTCCTTGTTAAAATCTTGTGTTAAAATCTTCTAATATTCTTTTAATATCTTCTATTAAATTTTATATTAAATTATATTTCAATTGTTACAAAATGACAAAAGAACAAAAGAACCACAATAAAAATGATCTGCCAAGTTATTTGTTGTTGTAGGTTGTTTACATTAATAGAGATTTAATCTTATGTGTGGCATCAAGCCATGACAGGCAATGCGTTACTGTGACCCCCCACCCTAAAATCAAGTGTAACCCACAGTTTTAAGTGGCTTATTGCTTATTTAAATATAATAATGCATTATTAGTTAGATTTATTATTATGAAGTAGAAGAAATAATATTTTTTTTGCCAGCTAAAATAGTTCAAAAGCTTGGTTTATTGTTGCAAAATAATATCTTACAACATCTATTCGTTGTCCAAACCCAATTGTCCTCTGCAGTGATCCATGTCTCATCCAATCAGAATTTAGAGTCAAAATTATTCATTTTATAATGAATCTTTAATCTACTTTACCACGGCTTGAAAGATATAATCAGATTTGAGAAGTGTAACAGGTGTTTTGTAATCTGACATTTGTGAGCTATAAATAATGTACATATGTAGATAACTTTCAATTAAATACATTTAAATAAAATGGGTAGGGAGCCACATCATATCATTATTGTTTAATGTAAGGTTATTGGTAATGTAAGGTAAGGTAATGTCAGGCTGAAAAATTGATGTCGGAAACCTAATACAGATTCATCAAACCCATATTATTTTCAAATATTCAGTAGGTGGTCACCATATCAAATAACAGAGCAATAAAGAAATAAGACATATCGCAACCAAAGAACACCTTAATTAAAAATTCATTAATCACACCGCCCGCACCCAGACACAAAAGCAATGACGGGTGCACTTTGTGCTAATGGATGATATTGGAGATGTTTGCAAATGAAAGTACACAATCGCCCTTTGCCCTCGCAGCAGATATCATCGGCCAGTAGAACATAAATGATTGTGGTAGAGTTCAACCCAGGGCATGTTTGATAATAGCTTTCATGCTATAATTTGTGTGAAAGAGAAATTGTTTTCTGAACCCTGGATCTGTGTTATGCAGATGAGGCCATTATCTACCCATTTGAGCTTATGTCTACCTGCCTGTTTGATGGAGTTCTTTGCAACTGCATCAGCATAGATTTTCGCCTAGAGACCTGTACTACGTTTTTGTTTATGGCAGCAAACAGCCTAAGCCCTCTGAATACGTTTATCAACTCTAGGGTTCATGCCTGATTATTTTTCTATATTAAATCCATTTAGAGCTGCAGTAACTGTATATTCAAAGAAAGCTTTTGACGATGGGCACCAATTAAAATAACATTATTAAAAAGTCTGCATATTTTAGCTTTTTGCAATAAAGTGCAGACTGATCACCAATAAGATATAAATAAAAAATACCAATAAAAATTTTTTTCAAACTGCTTCCTCTATGTTAATAGGAATAACAATCTGATCAATTGTTCTCTAAAATGCTTAGAGGGATGGTAAATGTCAGCTGTATTGAGCACAGTGAGCACAGCGATTCTTTGGTATAAAATTTTTATATATTGATATACTGTATATATCTCAAAGCACAGAACATACAGATGCTTGAGGATTGTGTTGGCATACTTTAAGATACAAGCTTGGATATTTGAGTCCTGACTTAGTATATATTATAGTGTTTTAGACTCTCATATGCATTTACAGAAGTCTGAATAAGAACCCTCCCTGTTTGTTGATAGATGGTTAAAGAGGATGCTGGAATATTTTCTTGCTAATGCATTGATTGTCTTTCCTAGACCATATTAGGATGTCAGGCACCAAGACTGGTTCCCTCTGTCTACCCTTGATGCTATTGATCAAGTAAAGAGCGGTGCAAATATAAACTCTTTATATTAATATGATGCTTTTCTCTGTTCTGCAATAGCTCAAATTAAGGAGTATCCTTGCACGCCAGGCAGGCAACAGCTACATAAATAAGAAACTGTTGTCTGCATGCAGCCCCAGCTGAAGTATTGACCCAGGAGGTTCACAGGCTTGCGGTCATGCTTCAAGTAATGATGTGATGAATTGTTTCTTCTCTGAGTTTAACAGTGTTAAGACAAGGAGATTGATTTTTAGTGGACTCTGTGTGAATTCCTGTTCAGTAATGCAGAAAAAGTGAGTGTGTCTTGGAACACATAAGGCATGAACATCCATTGTAATTTAATACAGGTCTATGTTTAGACCTTAATACATTTGAGAAAATGTTTGATTTTGTCTGAATGATAAAAAAAGAATTTCTTTAGCATTCCTTTTGAATTTTTAAAACTCTTTAGAATTTTTGAAGCCCATCTTTAAAAACAAAGGATGCCACTGTACAGGCATCATTTAGGAATCCATGAATAATCAATTAGAAACCCTCTAAATAATAAAATAAAATAACAAAATGATATTTTTTGGGGGGAAAGGATTATAATTTGGAAAGATTTGGAAGGATTTATTTGATTTTCTTGTAATCTTTAGTTTCTCTGTCAGAAACGCTTCCTTCACCAATTAACACTGCAATGTTTTTTGCATTCCATCACAAATAAATTTGAATCAAGTCGATTATACCAAAACATCTCAACTAAGCCCTAGTTGAATCATACAAAATGCTTATTTGATCCCATTGGGATTCATTATGAAATACAGCAACCCTGTACCCATCCTTTCTGGAATGTCTAACTAGGGTGCACAAGGTTATGTCAATAAAAAATAACATACACGAAGTAATGTGTTTGCTTAAATGTATTGTGACGAGTCTCTCCAGGCGGATCAGCGTTGCCCTGGCAACCGAGGCGCCGCACCTGCACTAACTCATCACCGGCGCCTCAGGCACAGCTGGACCGCATCACCACGCAACTGTATAAGGCCCCCAGAAATGGTGGAAAAGAGACGGCAATCTATTAATGCTTGTGTTTTGTTTCCCCCGTCTCAGCAGAGAGCAGTGAGTGACCGCACCGAGAGCCACGGACACCCGCTCTCGCGACACAGGGGCACGAGGGACACAGTTTGGCACCGGCCTCACCAGCCTCACCGGCCACATCAGCCGCACCGGCTACTGCGCACCGGCCTCGCCAGCCGCACCAGCCGCACCGGCTGCCACACGCACGCACATAAACACGCAGTGTGTAATTAAACACGCCCTCCGGGGATCTTTTTCACATCTTACCGTGTCGTGTGATTCTTCACCCGTGACAACTGGTGGAGAATGCGGGCATTAAAGTGAAGAGTCACCGACCGCGGTAAGTGCACCACTAAACTCTTTATTTTTTCTTTGTTTCCTTATGCACAGCGGAGAGCGGGGCGCCTTTCCCCCCGCGGACATGGAGGAGATCTTACAGCGTTTGACTGAGGTGAGCGTTCGCCAGCAGCAGATCTTCGAGCACCTCGCCACCCGTCAGAACCGGACGGAGGGGGAGCTCGCGACCCTGCGCGCCAACACCGGCCGCCATGCCCCGCTGCCCGACCCCCGCGTGCAAGCCACTCGTCTGCTGCCCAAGATGTCAGCAGACGACGACGTGGAGGCGTATTTGCGGGTATTTGAGACCACCGCGACGCGTGATCGTCCATCAGTGGGTGCCGCCTGCCGCCCCGGAGGCCGACATCACCATCAATGGGCGGCCCATGCGAGCCCTGCTGGATTCGGGCAGTGCGGTCACACTGATTCAGTCCCGCCTCTGCCCGCCACTGCCGAACTCCAGGAGCTTCCTCCCCATCACCTGCGTCCATGGAGACACGCAGCGGGTTCCCGCCCGACGCGTGACCATCGCCACCGGCCACGGCGCCTGGGCGGTCGAGGCAGGACTGGTGGAGGATCTACCGGTCCCGGTGATACTGGGACGGGACTGGCCGGGGTTCGACCGCCTGCTCGTCGCCGCCACGCAGCCTGCCAGCCCTCCAGGGAACCGTCAATGCCGCAGACGGCCCCGTGGACCGCGACCCCAACCGCCGCTGTTGGCTTCGGACAGCGGGAGAGATGGTGATTCCTCTCATAACTCTAACCCTTTCTTTGATATTTATCAACAGGCCACGGAGGGGGGCTCCTTTGCCAAGGAACAGAAGGAGGACGACCGCCTCAAGCACTGCTGGCATTTCAAAACAGCATTTCAAAACAGAAATGCTGGTGGTCCCACTCAACCCATCCCTTTCTCACAACTTCTCACTTCAGATTGACGGATCAACCATCTCTCCATCCAAGACGGTCAA
>JAZGTJ010003581.1:7164-34752 GCA_036877575.1 Botia almorhae
AATGTGATGGTGTGGGGTTGAGAAATGTGATGGTGTGGGGTTGAGGAATGTGATGATTTGTGGTTGAGGGATGTGATGGTGTGTTGTTGAGGATCTGTTGTGTGGTTGAGGATCTGCTGTGTGGTTGAGAAGATGGCCTGGAGGGGTAAATGTATCACTGATGTAAGTTTATAATCGAATTGAGTTGCCATATGTCTGGTTACTTGTATTAATGAAGCTGCAGGATGTCTCCGTTTTTCAAAGTGTTTCTGTCTGTGCTGTTCCTGAACTTTCAAAGCCAGACCAGAACCAAGAATACCCTACAGACATGACCAGAGATAACAGAGGTAACAACAGTACAAAACACGCATTACCTCATGACAGTGTTAAAAAAACGTGCAGTGTCAGGAAAATGAGATGCAGTCAAGTTAATTAAACATTACTATACTGGTTTCACTGAGTCCTACTCACTCTGGTAACCTAGAACTAAATTTTGTGGCAATACAACCTAATTCTACTTTATTTCAACGTGTGGGCTGCCAGTATGTGACACATGATCAAAATGCTAAACAATTCAACTAAAATGTCACGCTAGGACTCACAATAGCAGAAATGTTAAATTAGCGAAACTGAGCTGTACTCACGGCTGGAAGAGCAAAAAACGACACGCCAATAAGAGCAAAGGTCCCGGCCAGAAGACGCCCCGCCCACGTCTTTGGAGTCTTATCACCGTAGCCAATGGTTGTCAAGGTGATCTGACACAGGAGTGAAATCACATCAGTGTTAATTAAGCTATAAAACTATTGAAGAGGCTACCATATTCCTTCTGCTGTAAAACCATTATTTTTCACTTTATAATGATTTCAGTTCTGTTCTTTTTAAAGCCTTAAGGATTATATGAATTTTGATTGAATGAATTTCCATTTTTGGGTTCCTTTAACTCATAATTTACTGAACAGGTACATAAATGTCATGTTTGGGTGTGTTGTTATGTGAGTTTGCCCTTTAATTGATGTGATTAATAATTGTTTAAATGTAGTTTAACGTAGTTTATTAAAGATGTCAAATGTTTATAATATACAGTATAGAGGTTCCAGAGCTTTTTGCAGTCCGTATTTGTATGAACTGAATTGTATGAGCAAACAGGGAACATTCTCAGAACGTTGGCTAACATTCTTTCAAAAATGTTAGCCAACAAAAAGTTACTAGTTCTTAAGTTAGTGGAATGTTTTAAAAAAAATTGCAGAATTACAAAACGTTTGAATCATGTTCTTATAATCAAATAATAATGTTAACACAATGTCTAAAAAAATAACATTTTGATCAGTTTGTTACTTAATGCAAACATTAGGGAAACATTCTTACAACCTACAATTGTGAGCAGATTTGGTTCTAAAGTTCCATGAACCTTTCTGCACAGATTTGCTCAAGACCAAAGCAAACCGCACTCTTGCTCTGACACCGATGGAGGGATTTTGTTCCTGCTTCAGATTATTATGAATGCGTACGAGTGTTGTGTGCATTTCTCACCAGTCCCCACCAGAGGGCGTCTGCATAGGTGTCAAAGTCCTGTGGGGTTGGTGTTGGGGAAGGGCCCTCAAAGTCTGTGAGCTCTGTGGAGATGTCGTCCTTCTCAACCAGGTACACCAGGAAAGAAGCCAAGATCAATGACAGGAAACCAATGTACCATGCTGTGATCAGCTCCTGCATAGACACACACAGTCATAACTATCGTACCTGCCTGCTGAGAAATAAACAGGTTAAACCAGATAAGGCTGGTTTACTGGTCTGGTACTGGTCCCAGTGTGGTCTGTTGGCTGGTCTCAACCAGATGAGCACCATTTTGTCCAGTAAGATGTTTAAGATGCTTATCTGTAGCGGTTACTGGTCTGCAATGTTGTTGATGAGACGTGTAACATCATCTGACACTGAAAAGGGATTGCTTTTGCTTACGTGTGTGCATCACGTATGTATAACGCAGACCACAGCAGTTTCCAGAGACTAGTGTTTGTGTTTCCTGACTTGTATTGTGTATACTGCCCACCCCAGCAGTTTATGAGGGATGAGTATTGTATGCTTGTGTGCTGTCCACTTGATTTACACAAGTAGGACATGCTGCTAGATCAAAATGCGCCATTTCGTTTTTACTTAAAACGTTTTTACTTTTTTATAATTACATTACATTAAATACATTTGACATTATTTATAATATATCCAAAATGTTATATCTTGAGTTGTTTTAACATGGAAGTTTATGCTGGTATAAGCTGGTCATTTAAGTGGGGTTGTTTGTGTCAATCAGATCAAGGGATGTTGGTCCAGGAACATGTCCTCCAGTGTGTACTTCCCTCTGTAAGTGTGTACCTTGCTGTGTGTGTATATTGCAGATCCCAGCAGTTTCCAGGTTCCTCCACGACGGTCCATCCGAAGCATCCGCAGAATCTGCAGGAAGCGCAGACTGCGCAACGATGTGGCCAACACATTTCCCTGGTTACGCACGGCAACCACAGGTACCGAAGCAATCAGCACAAAGATATCTGTGAACACACACAGAAATTACCCATAGGGCACTGGGCCTTGCAGTGGCCACTGAAAGCATTTGGACACTAAAGCCGAACTTAAAACATATAAATATTGTGTTTAAAAGTTATTATACAGAAATAAGGCACAAGCACGCTTGTCAAGCAAAGCATTAAAAAAAGAGTCTAGTATACTATAGTCTGTACGTGAGGGTGTGTGTGTTTCACCCACCCAGAACACACAGGGGTTTGCGGGCAAATTTGAGTCGTCCTCTCCAGCCCTTATATCGACAGCAGCACCCAGCGGCCCAAATTCTTAATGCGAACTCGCCCCCAAAAATAAAGATCGTAAACGTTTCCTACAAGAGAGGAAAATGAAACATTTCATTTTAACGTTTCATTTTCAACGTTTTAATGGCTCCTTCTTCTAAACCACTTCATCTCGCACACAGAATACTCACCAGAATGACCAGCCAGTGAGCAGAGTCTTT
The DNA here is from genome assembly GCA_036877575.1 of Botia almorhae. Lineage (NCBI taxonomy): Eukaryota > Metazoa > Chordata > Actinopteri > Cypriniformes > Botiidae > Botia > Botia almorhae. The sequence continues at coordinate 10,154 of JAZGTJ010003581.1, forward strand.
CTCGTGTTCTTTGAACGTTGTTAAAATCGACAAAATCAGACATCCTAAAACGATGAGAAACCTGTGGAAAAACAAAATAGTCAGTTTGACCTTTGACCAGACTGAGAGAACCGTACAAGAATGTTAGCCAGTGTTCTGAGAATGTTCTCTATTAGCTGGGTAATTGCACCATTAGTGGCACCACACAGATTTGACAAAGCGACGACCCTCCGTCCGCCCGCCACTGATTAGCCAATCAGATAGTCAAGCTCCAAATTCATGCTGTTTATTAAGAACGTGTTGCTGTTTTAGGCGGGTTAGGCCGCTCCTATAAACAGAGCAGTGTTCTGATAGCACCACAGAGCCGCAGTGTTTACACTTCTCAGTTTACATCCAAGACTGGCTTTTCAATCCTAGTTCACATATCTGCATCTGTGGCCACAACAGACTCACATTATGCTTCCACATTGAGGCCGTTTCTTCAACCTCTGTGGAGCTCCATATCAGCGCTTTCCCGAACCGCGTTCACAAGCCAAAAATTAAAGGTAGGATTGGCCATTTTGGAGAAGCTAGTGTTGACAGCATAAGATCCCGCCCTCCCTTCAGAATGCTCTCCAAAGCCACGCCTCCTCCAATAGTGCACGGAGGTATGCAAATGCATAGTTTGACAGGCAAGAAAGATATCCTGTCATTGCAGTCAGACCGAATGCAACGATTGGATGAACATTGTATGGCCCTGCTCCATTTACATATCTTCTGTCAAGGTAAGACACATTTCATACATAATGGGAATTAAAAAATATTCACATACAAATAGTCAAAATAATTGCTACAGATTCACAGAGGTTAAGAATAGCATGCATAACAAAAAATGTTTCAGGAAAAATGGCCTACCCAGCTTTTAATGTCTGCTAGTACACAAACAACACAATGCTAGTGTCGAGGTTAAATACCTCTCACGCTGAGACTGTCAATAACATGCAAAAATGGTCCCCAAAAAAAACAAACAAACGAGGCTATCAAAAAAACATCTTTTTGTTTTGCTCATGCTTTTTTGTTGCCATGGATACACCAGCTGAATCATGATAAAATTGCATGTCTGCAATGACCAAATATCTTTTTCACCAGCAGAGGGGGTTGTGAATGGAATACACACACACACACACACACACACACACACATACCAAAAACAACAAGGAATCTCTTAACAGATGCTGAGCTGGTAGGATTTGCAAGCTTTCTCTTTACCACTGGTAATCAGAAACCTGCTGGTGTACAACACAGGACACCCAAATTGAATTTCTCCTGAATTTCATGCAAAACAATAGTATACCTTCTCTTTGTTCTCTATGGCTTCCTACAGGAAACGTTTGATTTGAACCTCATTCATTACTGACTGGTTATTTAATGTGCGTATTTACAAAGATGACTCACTTACAAATTATTTTTAATGATTTTATCGTTTACTCGCCATCATGTTGTTTGAAACTGAACATTTTCTGTTTTATGGAGCACAAAAGGTGTTTAGCAGAATTTTTTGATGTCTTTTTAAACCGTCTTTGTGTGGATATTGTGTGGTACAGTATCTTACAACACGCACACACGCTTGCAGAATCGCATATTTCCCTTATCATTCTCACTCCATTTGTCAGTTGACCTGTTGGCATCGTAACTATGGTTTCACATTTGTAGGTTATATCTGCGCTGTTTCCATGGTTACACATTCATCTCTCACACACACACACACACACACACACATCTACGCTGGTACATGCTCAGCATCTGGTCTCCAGCGAAAGCTTTTAGCATCCACCACACTAATAACATATAATGGTCATGCCTCTCACTCTCTCTATCTGTGTTCATGTGTGCAAGAATTTCCTGAGAACCATCCACAGATACATTAACTCTTTCAACCCAGAACGATGTATCGCCATGACTCTTCGAAAGATTCACCTGGACCAACATCACTCCAGTACATCGCAGGACAACCACTCTGAGGTGGAGGTCATGAAACTTTAGTTGTTAATTAAACACGGTATTAGGAGAAAAAATAGAATATATAAACCCAGGATAAAGAAGGCAGTATATATAACAGTATATACAGTATATGAAATCAGGATGCAGTGCAGGCTGAGAGCATGTACAGAACTGATAGGTGATACATTGATACAGTAACTGTATTGTTGCTAGATGGCACTTGTTCATTTATCCACACAACGCTGCTGAAAGGTCTAGCACATTTGAAGTACATTTCTGGTGAAGCCGATTGATCTAGGAAGTCTTTCTGGTGAAGCTAGTAAAAAGCATGGTGACAGTGAGGGTGTGAGAAAAAGTCAATTCAACACTGAATCGCAATTCTTTCTGTAGCGATTTTGATTCTGTTCTTAGAAATTCTGAAACGATTCTGCTTTCAGTTCATATCACGGCTGAGTGCGTGCTGGCGTTGTGCCAAATTTAGCTCCCTGTGAGATTTTGACTTTCCTGATTCTGTCACAGTTGCTTTTAAATTTGACGCAGTGCCATCTTTGTCCAAACGAAGCGGTTTCGCTCAGATTATGTGCAGTGTGATTTATTTTTATGTTTGTAATTCAAATAAATTTGTCATTTAAATTGATCACAGATTCACAGATTCTGAATTTGAACGAATCGATTCCGAATCATTAGAGAAAGAATCGTGAAACTTTATCTTGTACCTCTGGACTCCAGTGCTCAAAACGAAGTGTGTTTTAGTCGAGATTGGAAACTGTTTTTTAAGACTTTGCTGCTTCGAGACAATGCGTATCAGTGCTTTGACCAAATACCTCTTTATGAGTCACATATACTTGTATATAAGTGAAACCGTACCGCAATATTTTAAAAGAACACATCTTAAATTACAGAGTAATCTGCCTGTGAGTCTGGACCTGTAGATACTTATACTGTAATAAAGATGCCACCAGTGTCCTATATCAGAGTGAAATCATATCATCACAGCCCAGCTAACTCGCCCAGCTAACTCGCCCAGCCTTGGGATTGTTCTGCTGGTCACTGGAACTGGAATCTGAGGATCTGCAGTGGAATTAATCTTGTTGCCAGAGCAACAATTCTTGAATCACTCTTGACAGTTAAAATGTTGATTTCACATTCCTGTAACGTTCTTTATGATGAACGACATGTCAGTGTTAGTTTGATTGTTCTTAAGGTCAAGTCAGAACCAAGTTGGTTTGTTTAGCGTCTGTCTGAATGTTCGTCTGCACAAACACACGCAGTCGGTACAATGAGGAGACAGACAGAGTCTGTCTGATTGAGCTTTCTGTATTCTGTCTCACTAATGTTATCAGACTGCTCGCTGTGTGTGTGTGTGTGTGTGTGTGTGTGTGTGTAACCTCTGGCTTGACTGTTTGTCTGATCAATGTTGAGGGCATATTGGCTGTAATGGGAGCATCAATATATGAGTCATAACAAGATATATCAACCTTAATACACACACACACACTGATATAGTGTAGACCTACAGCCTTGCAGTTCTGCCCCAGTGCATGCTGGGTACTAAAGTACCAATGAGTTAAATAGTCTGTAGTCCCTGTGAGGAAGAGAGAGAGAGAGAGAGAGAGAGAGCAAGAGAGCGGTAGTACCATTAGAGGTTATTATTAAGGTGATGTTAAAAGCACAGTATTTCTCTGCTGTTTTCAGGGAACAGCAGATTACAGCTCTCACTGGGGACCAGAAGATGAGCACTAAGCAGTGAGTGTGTGCGAGTGTAGAGGAGAAGTTCATACTAAGCTATATCAAACAATCGTGAGGTACCGTACACAGATGTCAGAGCAATGTACACTCATCAGGAAAACATGCCGTTTACATGTCGCTTTCTATATGGTTCGCACTTCAATAACATCCCGTTTGCAAAGACATTGCATTATTTTGACAAGCACACAACAGTCCACACTGGAACATGCCATTAAAACTGTTAAGGTCACTTCTGTCTCGCGTCTATGACCTCATCATGAGTGGGCGGGCCAAATCTCCATACATCAAACCGACATCCTACATTGACGTGGACCGTCGTGTGTTATTGATGCATGTCGCTGATTTCTGAAAATTAGAAGGTGCTGTTTTGATAGCTTAGGTTTCGTAAATGAACGGAGGGGAATGTATTCGATTCTGAAAATTATAGTATGTTTTCATATTACATTGAACAAAATACTTACTCGGATTTGAAAATAACAATATAAATGTATAAGAGATCTGCACTGGTCTACAAATGGGTAAAATAATGTTTGCATAACAAAGACTAATGACTAATAATTAGTCTCCGTTATACCAACATTTATCAACAGACAAATAGTGTTTATGTTGTCAGGTGATTAGAGACATTTAGACAAACCGGGTTAAAAATGTTTGTGTAATGTTTACGTCACACCTATGACTCAGAGATCAGATTACTCATCAAACACACACACACACACACACACACACACACACACATGTAGATGCACACACAGTGTAGACCCAAGCAGACATTTGCTTCTGTGTTAAAAGACATCTACACACAGTAAGTATGCCACACGCATACAGGCGTTTAAGCACACGCCGTCGTTCTGTGTGATCTGTTTGTTCACTTTTAGCTGTGATTCTAATTAGGACTGTTGCTGAGCAACAGAAGCTCTGGAGTAACTCCCTGTACACACACATGTACACACGCGCATCAAAACATGCACACTCATACACACATACCTTCTCAAAGTCACTCGCCTTTTTATTTTGCATTTGGTTGCACGGCAACTGCTTAAATTAGAAGTGTGCATAAGTATGCGTGTGGTGTGTGAGTGTTGTAAATATGCTGGAAGTGTGCATGTACATCGGCAGACAGTTGAGCAGCCCTCCTCCTCTGCACGTTACCGTGGTAACGCATCACGTGACTGCATGCTTTAGGAGGCAATAAAGTGGATAGAGAGAGACAGAGAGTTACTCTCTACTTTTGATGCAAATTAAATGATCTGCTGTATTAAATTTTAGCGCTTCTGATTGCTTGGGGAATGTATTTACAGTAACAATTTATAAATTGGACAGATTAGCCGCAGTCTCTTTAATATCTAGCTTTCTCAAGACACAAACACTTAAAGTTGTTAACAAATTCACTACTTAAACCAGTACCAGTTCTACTATTCTAAAGTTGCTTCACTGTGTCATGGCCGCATTCATACTAACTAGAGCATTTACAGGCTTTTAGTTTTTAAAGTTACGACTTCCCTGTTGTAGCGTTTGTATGTGTTTAAAAGAAAGTGTCTCCTAAGGGTAAATAAAAAAATCAATATTCAGCAGAACCTCTTAGAATGTTTTGCCAGAGCTTTTGGGTTCAGATATACAGAAGATATCAGATGTAATAAAAGGCAGACCTAATCTAATTCCCAAACAGGAAGTAAGCCCAGGACGGCCTTAGATAACCAATTAAACAGACGCACTTTTTACAACATTCACTAGTTCAACACGTTCACTTTTTACATGGGTAGATGTAGGACGGTTTAAGGAAGGGGGAGTTATAGGTATGGTGGTTAAAAATCTGAGTCGAGTCGTAGAATGAGTCATGAGTTATCGTCACTGTGCTCCATAACAAGACACAGCAGGTTGCACGATGGAGATCGTGCTTGTATTAAATGTATTGTAAACTAATGTAAATGCTAACTAATATCTATAATGCATATTAAAGATTACGTGGCATTGTTTTCTCAGCATGTACCAATTAAACATAAAATTTGTCAAGCAAGTCAAGAAAACAGTCAAAACAAACAAAGACACAAATGATTGTAAATGAACGTAAAGTAAACAGCGTTTATAAATATGTTTATCGGGTATCTAACAGGCAGGATCTAGTAGTCAAGCACTCAGAAATAACACTAATAAAACCAGTTATTATATGATTATATTGATACTAAATCTACTGTATAATGTAGCTCACGCACACAGCCGCATCACTTTAATGTGCATGCTTACACAGAGTACACGAAGTACTCAAATACATATGAGACATAAAAAACAGCCAGCTGTCAGTCAGTTGTACAGCACAAATGTTGTACATTTTCCAGATTTTGTTATCCGCTTGGTACCAGTAATGCTAAACATCCAATAAGTGTCATTTTTATCTGATTGTGAGTCATTCTGACAGAGCGGGTGTGAATTTTCAGTGTAAGCGATTGCGTTGTGTTGTTCTGGTACTTTTGGGCACTCCTTAACCTGGATGGGTCTGACTCAGGCAGATAGAAGTGTGTCAGGGGCAGAACCAGACCTCATAGACTTTCTTAACTTGGCCCGATCAATTGCTGGTGGATCATTTTATGCTTCCCCTGAATTTCTTCTAAACAGATTCTGGATCTCAGCAGGTTTTCTCCTGTACAGAGATCACCTGCTTCAGTAGAAGCATGTTGCTGAAAATGAAGGACCATTATTCTGTTTCTGTCAGGCCAAAACAATTCAAATATAAAAGAACTGATATTTTATGAACTTGTTCCCTATCATTTGTAAACACTGTTGGATGCATCCATACATGTGTCATTCTGTCAGCATCTGCTCACCCTCTTGCTCCAATTATATTCTTATAGAAAAGAAAGATGACAGATGAGATTTCCATAATATCTCGATTATTTCTCATAGACAGCACTGAGATTAAATGGAGAGCAACTACAGAGCAATGGAGAGCAAAGATGTTTCTCCTGAGAAAAAAGTCTACAGCTGTATACTAGTAATTGTAGGAGAAACGTCTGAGAGATATTATATACTTTGTACTGTAAACTTTCTGTGAGAAATCACATTTTCCTCTGGGTTCATACAGCTCTCAGTGAAAGTGGATGAGGACCGGGGGCTGTCACACTTCAAAAAGCACCAAACAGTCATTGTAAAAGAAGTCCATATCACTCATGCACTAGTCCAGATCTTCTGAGACGTGCCATAAGCTGTGTGAGGGAACAGACCACAATGTAGTTTTATTCACTCGAACTCTAGCTTGACAGCCATGGTCACATTGATTTTCAGTGTATGAAAAACGGCAGCTGGGATCTTCTGCTATAAATAACTCTATTTTGTGTTCTGCAGAACAGGAAAGTTACACGGGTTCTGAAAGATATGAGAGGGAGTGATGGTGACAGAAGTTTTATTCTTTGCTGAACTTTTCCTTTTACGGTACACACGTCACTTTTGGCCGCGGAATCCCTCTGTGAGGTGCAGATTTTACTGCCACTTTATTCCTGCCCCCTGTTAATGGGTTTTTCTGACTCAGAAGAACCGGCTGTAGACGTCACATGGCGTGAGGATCTGTCTGGCTCCTCTGGTCCATGAACCCAATGGCTTTGTATAAACCAAAATACTGGTAAAGTGTATAAGAGCCAAAGTCACAAGCTGGAGTCTGTTCTGTTGTGTTATAATGCATTCAGTGACTCTGTGCTGTTTTGTGTTGACTGAATTTATTTATTATTAAAATATATTGGTTGCGGCACTGCTTAAATTCCTTGTTTGTGTTGTGTACCACTTGAAATTCTGTAATAATGAGCCTCACACATCACGCCCATGGATCGTTGGCTGAACCTCTTATGCATCAGGCACACAAAACTAGAAACACTTCAGGAGTTTCAAAGTCCATGTTTAATTGGTTGAATTCCACAGGATATCCATGAGACACGTGTTGCGTTAATGGTCCGCCTGGATGCCTAAACAGAATGAACTGTGATTGGTTGCTTTACATGTCAGTCAGACGGCCTTTTGATCAGTCCTTGGCCAATGAAAGCACCTTTCTGAATTAATATTAGTCCAACCATTTTTGTTTACTTTAAATGATATAGTATAGAAAAACGGCAGGAAAAATTGTTCAAAGAATGAAGAACAGGATCGGGAAACTTTACCAGCTGGATTTAAACTCGGTCCGCCCGTATGCGTACCACAGTTAATTGTCATGGCACAGGCACTGAATCAGCACCTATAATTTAGTTTAGCAATTAAGTTTGTTAACATTAATTTTGTTAGCACATATCAAAACACACACGCACAGATTTCCCACTCAGACAGCAAGCTATTTCCTTTCTCACCGAGTAACACAACAACCTGCAGTGATAAAATGATCTGTGAATTACAGAACCACAGAGAGCACACACACCACGTGCACGCACACAAACATATTTACACCTCCACATTGAGTGTGTGTGTGTGTGTGTGTGTGTGAGAGAGAGAGAGTGTGTGTCTTTTGGCCTAGAGCTGTACAAACATGACATAAATGGATTTTTTCTCTCAGTCTAAGTAAAAAAAAATCCTTTAACCTTTTTTCTGACCAGGAAGGTCACACACACTCAAACACAACTGCACAAGGCCAGCAGGAGGTGAGGAATCACCCTGTGGCTTTGGAATGCTGGGTAATGCAGTTTAGGGAGGAAAATACTTTGCACCTACTGCAGAAGTGTGAGGTGACACTGCGTTTCCAGTTTTAACCCGCAGCAAAACTGCTGTTTATGCAAACCAAACAAACCATGAGACTACAGTTCTTGTCTCTGTCACCTGTTGCAAATTGAAAAGTAATTTCTCTTAGAATTTTATCTCTTAGTTTATCTGTGAGGCTTTTTTTGTAGGATACTGTCTGACACTAAACCTAGTATTATCACAAAGTAAGCAGTAAATCACTTGTACTGGTAACTTAAAGTCTGCATGAACCAGAAGTTCAAACCGACTTCAGTGTTGTGACGTCATGCAGAGTGGAGAAATCGGGGCGTGGCTTGTTTTTTTCCACTGACAATTGATTGGATCTACATAAGTAGGCGATTCAAAGTTCACAGTAACTGACCATTGGGGGGAGTGGTTAACGACTCTGGCTCCACCCAAGCTGTCAGACTGACATCATCACAGAATTTAAACAAATAATAATGTGCATGGATAAATTAATAATATTAAACACTGCAAGATTTCATAAACTAATAAGACTGGTATATTTTGATTTCATGGCGACTTCGGTAAAGACATAAATATTTGATGTAAAGAATGTAAATATTTCTGTAAAGAAGGAAATGTTTGACAATATGACCCACTTAGACTTTAACATTTGTTATACTGAAATGTCACAATAAAGGGCTCTTGATTTGAGTCATGTATTGTTTGAGTTATGGATTTTAACAGGATCAGTGGATGGGGATGGATGCTTCTGTTTGCTGTTGAGATACACATGAATCAGCGGTGAAACTGGAAAGACACGGATCATCTCTTCCTACCGGTCACAACCTCCCCCCACTCGCTGTCTCTCTGCATGAGCTGAAGGTCACGCAGTCATCACCACCAGGTGGGTAAAACCCCAAACGTTGTCCTGGATGACTGACTGACCTTCAGTTATCATTGCTCATGCCCCCAATGCAATAAGATTAACACCTACTGGTCTGCATTACTGGATTTCCAAATGTGACCTTATTAGACATTCAGCTGACATGCTCTTATACAGAGCAACTTAAGGTGTATTTATATTACAGCCCCCTCCCCCCCCCCCAGAGCAACTCGGGGTTAAGTGACTTGTGCAAGGTTAAAATTGTGATGAAGGATCCTGGTTACCCATTTCAGGTTGGGATCATAAATCACTGCTTCTAGGCTTCGAACCATGAACCTTTAAATTACTAGCTCAGATGTAAGTGGCCGCCACCCCATTTGGAAACGCTGCTGCTTTCAGTCATATTCAAAGGCCATAAATTCTCACATAATGCCCTGCTCAGCTCTATGTATTAGTCTGTTGTAGCGGCCTGTATCAGATTCCACTTAGAGATTCTGGCCAGGAGTGGAATCAACAGCTTTGGCCCCGTAACCGTCAGGATATGATCAGCCAGCTGCAGTGGCTTCCTGCAGTTTGGTCTTTGCACTTACTGTCCTGAGGCAACGATGACGTCATTGTCTGTAACAGAATACGCACTTATGTTTGCACTTTTTTTGCACCAACAGGGCAACAAAAACCTCCTAGTGAGTATGAATGAAAACAGGGTTGAATCTAGTTTTAATTTGGCATATTCTTATATCTTTATTCATTTTTAAGGTAACAGTGTTGTTACTTTTACATGCAAAAATAAAAATTCTTTCATCATGTACTAACCTTTACTCATTTCCCCTCGAACCCGTTTCACTTTTTTTTGAAGACAGAAGGAAATGCTGGCGCTGGTGTTTTTTAATACAATAAGAAGGAAGTGAGAACTGAGGCTGTCATTTACAATCTGCTTGTGTGCTCCACAGAGGAAAGTTGGGAACAGCGCAAGGGCGAGAGAATTTTCTGTTTAATTAAGCAAGTGGATGTTCACAAAACTGATGTCACTGTCTTAATCTTCAGAGAGCATTATCTGTTTGCTTCAGTTGACGCATTCTACTGTTAGACAACAGACACTTGAGTGTAAAGCTCCATCACGTGGCATCTACACCGAGTGTGTGTTTAGGAAATGTAGGATTTTCTTTCCTGACACAGATCAGAGAATTCCGGCATTAAGAAAAAGCTTCCTGATTCCCGGCTGTATATGGTGGTCTCTGATCAATAGCTAAAGGCAGAACGAGAACACAATGCAGAAAATCAGACACATCCTGTCAAAGTTTTAAGAGCAAATATAAAGGATGCATGAAACTCGAACCCTTTCTCTTTTATTAGCCAGGCAACAAAACTGACCTCATACACCCATTACTGTCTGCCTGTTTACAATACGGTTAAAAAATGCTGATTCTTGTCTACTGCACACAACAAATCAGGTTTTTAAAAATCCTTCGTTTTTTACATGCCATAAACAAATGTAACAATTTCATTATTCTTGTACTGTATGATAAATCCCTCGTTTCCTTTGTTAATTTAAATTAGGGATGGATGTTTTTATAATCATTTTGTGCATATTGGTATAATGAGTTGGGCGGATATTTCATCTGCACTATTTTTAATTGGTGCTATAAAAATGCATAAGACAGAAACTGCAACTATTCTGCAGAAATCTACCAAAAACCACAGGAATTAAAAATGAGGCCCCTTTGTGACGTTTGTAGTTGTGATCATTTTTGATTGATCGTGACTTTTATCCGTCTCTCTCTTGTCTAAATCCAGTTCATCTCAGCCATTCTGTTTGACATCATCACCTGCCTGACATGCAGGTATCAGACAGAAAGACTGTAAAAGTCCAAATCACCTCTAGTACACAGGCAGCCCATCGCTATGGGAACAGCTGAGGTGATTTGTTAGAGGAAGTTACCAATGGTTCACTCACCCATCCTGTGACAGCTAATTATGTCTCTAGAGATGCATGACCAAAGCCTGGAAACTTACAGATACAAAAATCAATCAATTAAAATATATATATAAAAAAAAATATATATATATATATCAAATTAATTTGTTTGGTTATAGATCGTTCAGTAATATTTAATACTTCATAATATTTTTTTTAAAAAGTTGATTTAAAACGTAATTTTGTATTTTATTCTATAATAGAATGATATTGAATTCCAGTCTTTAAATGGAAAGTAATCCAACGATATTCCTGCAACAGTGGGATCAGCCAAACATCCATTAAACTACAGAAACAAATGACAACAAGGAAGACACACCCTGCGTTTAACAACACAATTGAATCCTTTCCTCTAGACACGCTGGTAAAGTGAGGCTGAGTTATTAACTCTCCAAATGCCCCCAAACACACACACACACACACACCACCCTCAAATGCCACAGCACCGTTCAACACATAAGGAGTTTCTGAAATCAATTATTCACAGTAATATGGTGTGGACTGTACCACATGAGACAGAGGCCCTGGTTAAAAGCCCCGGTTGAGCCAGTGAAACCACACACACACACACACACACACACACTGGGTAAAAGCTACGCTGCAGCAGATGAGCTACATCCTGTGTCAGGGCTTTAAGAGCGGTAGACAGAAAATGGACCATAAATTATGCGTGATTGTGTGTGTGTGGTCGCTACAGAAGTTTGCCATTCTTTATATCAACATGAGCGTAGCTCCTTTCCTACCGAAGCCAACCCTCATCTGTTTGAAATATTTGTTCATTTAATGATTTAACTTATTTGTTTTAACAGTCATTTATTGGTTCAAATGGCTTGTGATGTTTCCTTACTTGGAAGTCGTTTGCCTATAAGCATCTGCTAAACTAATACACGTAAATGGGCTGTGGTGATATGCATGTATATGGATCCACCATGATGAATATCAGAACCATGGATAGCTCCACAGAGCAGAAGTCTGTCAGTATCACAGACAGCGTTAGAGAACACAGCGTCCTTATTTCAGAGATCTGGGGATCACAGACAGCATCCCAGGCGACCGTAAGGTGCTTTTTGTCATGACAGTCTGCTGCTGTAAGTAACCTGGTTTCCAGGCGCTCAGCTGCCGGAGGTCGAGCTCTGTTTCAGAACCACGGAGAGCTCCGGCACGCAGTACCGCTGGACGCTACAAGCGGACTAACAACTGACTTTAACTCTGAGCAATGAGGAAGTAATTGCTTTCCTGCTCACAGAAGCAGCAGATCATGAGCACCCTCCCTCCAGTCTTAAATAAATAGACATTTTCTTCAATTGTTCCATCCAACAAAACAGTGAGTTTAATGTTCTGTGTTTGGTTTAGGATGTGTTTATTGGTCATAATTGATCCTAGGGAGTTCTTGTCGCTGTTGCTGTGGGGGGTTGTAAGGAACTGTCTGTAATGCTGCTTTAAAATAATTTGTGTTGCGTAAAGCGCTATGCAAACCAAACCAAACCAGTGTGGAATTGAACTGTTTCATACTTTTTATATTTAACTGAGTCGTTATCTCTGTGTGCGTCGCATCGGGGTTGTACTTACACAAACGCATGGTAGAGCAGCGCCCATCCTCTCGGTCTCTCGAGCGCGTCGTAGATGAGGTTCTGGATCCGTCGCTTCCTGATGTTATTCCTCTTCACGGGCCGTGTGTAGCCCAGGGGTGTCTTGGCGAGCAGACCGATGTTCTGCGAGCCCCGTTTAAAGTCCGCCTCCCTGCCGGAACCGACGAGCAGCAGCGCGCCGTCGCGCTCCTGCCCCGCGCACTGCTCCAGCTCTCCGGCCAGAGCGCTCTTCCGCTCGCGCGAGTCCTCGGCGCCGCTAGCGGCATTTCTGGACCTGATCCCCATGTTCACTGCTCTCGAACCTCGGCGCCGCGCGTGTGGAAGTCCGGGATGGGGCGCATGCCATGATCCGGACGGCGAAAGCGCGAGCTCCTTAGTGGCCGTGGGTCATTTAAGGACTCCGTTCAGAGAGGGAGGCGCGAGGCGGATGGGCTGTGGATGGCGAAAAAAACACAAGTCTGTCAAACGCACACGCGTACGCACGCCCTCTCACCCAAACTCACGACTCCAGGCGACTGGCTACACAGAAATATTTGCGTTTAAATGCTATGTGGGTCGGTGCACACCCCTATCGCACAGCGCAGCACTGACAAAGAGCATACGGAGCGTCCGCGACAGCGCCGCGCAACAATTGCATCGCTTTCGCCTCGGGATCACCAAAATGAGCAACGCACGCACAACGTCCGCAAACGTAAATATATCCGCGGCTCTGCTGTCAGTGGCGCACACACACATCCGCCTTACCGTATTGTCCGCGCGACCGCATGATTGCCGAACCGAAATCTTCTCGTACCGATGCTCGCGGAGACGGCGCTTGACGGTGGCGCGGGGTGGGAGGAGGCTCGCTGGCGCGCGCGCCTTCCGGACGGGGGCTTCAGACACAAGCGCGAGACAGAGAGCCTGTGGGGCACGTGACACACTACTGACATGGCATCTCTGTAGCTCGTCAACGCAGCATTGTACGTGCCGTTGTAACAATGTTGGTAAACCAAATCTGAAAGGTCCACGAACTGTACCTCAGCTATCAGACTTGTGTTCTACAGAGCAGGGACCAGTGTGAGGACCAGCTGAAGTTCTTGTAGGCCCAGTGTTTAGATGTTGTGAATAATATTTAACTTTATTTTCCATTAAAAAGAAAAGAAAATTTTTACCTGCAGCATCTAAAAGAATTAAACACTTATACATACACACACACGTGAAAATTTAAAATAAAATGTAAATATGTTTGTGTGTCTATATACAGTATGTGTGTGTGTGTGTGTACATATAGTAAATATATATATATATATATATATGTGTGTGTCTGTGTGTATTTGCAGGAAAGCTGCAAATGCTTTGGCAATATGCTTATATGCTATTTGTAAAGCCAATAACGTACTTTAAACTGAAAGTGAAACCCAGGACCCCACAGTGAGGACGAGCCTCATTTATCATTAATGAGATTTACACTCTCTAGGAGAATAAGCTTTCTTACGTTTCAAATCTCACACATCAGAGATGAGACTCTTCTGTACACACTGTGGTTTGAACAGTAGCCATGTTGTCTAACGTGTACATGATTGTATTCTTTTGTGTGCATGCATGTGGATTTCGTGAATTTTATTTATACTGTTTCAGTTTATACTGTTTGAGGCTTTTGTACCTCTGTGTTTTAGTCTCTGCTGCAGTGGGAGTATCTGTCTGCTCTCTGATGAATTTAGGTGCTTGTTACACGGCATTTCAAGATGGCTGTTGAACCACACACACACACACACACACACACTCATACACAAACACACACACACACACACAAACTCATACACACACACTCATACACAAACACACAGGGCACACAACAACCCTTCAAGAAAGGTGTAAATTCACCCAGTTAAAGTGAAAAGGACGGGGTTCACTACACTGCCCTCAGGTACAATATAAGCTGACCCCAGAGCATTATGGGTACTTACCTGTATAACCATCTCTCTTTATCTTTGACATTATTACTCTGTTTATCCCATCCTCCATGTCAATCCAAATCCAGTTCCAGAAATACAGAAACAGCTGAATTAAGCGCAATATTCCCTAAATTCCTATTTCTACGGACACAGCTTTTAGATTAGTGCCATCAATCTTTAGGATTTAGAAGCCATAAATTAAAGTGCTTATGATGGCAGAAGCTGCGAGAGATGCTGTTGACCTCAGAAAGATGACGAGCAGCTATAGTTGAGCTCTGAGAGCTCGTACCACTGGCCGTGCTCTGACACACACATCCCTTGAGAGAGAGGGATGTGGCGAGAGAACGAGGGAGAAGAAAAACAAGGCGAGAGAATGAGCAAGTGGATGAAAAACGGATCAATAAAAGAGAAGTAACATCAAAAATGTCCTGCCTCTGAAGTTCGACTCCTGGAACACCAGAGCAGCTCTTCTGCTTGTCAGTGATTGGAGAGACAGCAGAGTCAGGGGAGTGGAACAACAGAGGGGAGAGAAAGAAAGAAAGGAGGCCATCTTGGTTAGGGTGACAGGGGTTGAATAATTCAATCTGTGTCCAGCTGCTGGGCAAAGCATCATGTTTTATTCATACTGGCAACAGTAGACATAAGAGCAGAATTCACATCTGATACACAAGTACTAATGTGAACACACAGGTGGAGTAAAATTCAGTTTGGGTTTAATGAAGTATGGTACAGTTAAAACACGTTCACAATAATTTTTATAAACAATTTTGGTTGTGTGTGACAAATGCTTTGAACATACAGTTCAACAGAATGAAATCCAAAAGTCTGAGACCACACAATTAAACTTAGAGAAATAGTATTACAATGTTTTAATTTACAATTTTGAGGCATACAAATAGAACAAATTTCTGTCTAACTGAATGAGCAAATCTCTGACCCTGACCAATGATAAGTCTTTAGAAAAAGTACTTTAGAAAAATAATTTTATTTTTTTTTTCACCTAATTTCATATTGATCTAGGTATTCAATTTATTACAGTTATTTATAAATGATGCTGTTTGATGGGTAATGGGTAAAACTGCGACTCTGAAATGGCTTTTATAAGATTTAGTCCAGCGTGGCGCAGGGCTGCTTAAATGTCAGCAGCAATATAAATTACTCATCGGCTGACGGGGGTTTTAATAAAGGGGGAAATGAAACAGCAAAGCCCATCTTCACATACCGATAATTCACCTGCACGCACATAAAACATCAGGGAAAGAACACAAGCTTCAACACTGAAGAATGAAACACAGAAACATTATGGAAAGGTGCAGACCATGCTGAGGGTGAGCTCCCAAAATGTGTGTGTGCTGTGATGTGTGCTTGACCTTTAGTGTGTGTGTGTGTGTGTGTGAGCTGTAAGGAGTGTGAACTACACAGCGAGTTTATCTGCTTGCTCTCCAGAAAATACTGCACTCGCATGACCTCATCCATTGGCAGTTCTGAATGTGTCTGACCTCTTTTCACACACGAGTTTATTTCATCACTGTAATGAGGACAGTTTTAAACCAGGCTAGTGATATTTTCTATAGCTTAACCCAGACCTCCCTCCAGCAGAGTTTAGCTCCAGCTCTAATCAAATACACCTGCCTCTTATTTCCCCAGCAGTCCTCCAGACCTTGATGAGCTGCTTCAGGTTGTTTGGTCAGGGCTGGAGCTAAACTCTGCAGGAGCACAATTGGGCACTCACACAAGCCTGTGGACATCAGTATATCAGTACAGTAAGACAAGATTTGACCACATTATGTACAAATGTGTCTTTGTAATTCAGTTTCTATAGCTTAAGTGGTAGAACATGCTATCAATGCTAATGTTTTCACCAATCCGCTGTATGACTGAGGCTACATTTCAGTAATGGTGAATAATGGGTGAATAATACCAAATGATTAAACTGACTGAGCATGCTCTGTATTAAATAATGATTTTAAATAGTAGGTCAGAGACCAGAAAGATCTTGAGCAGGCCTCGCTTTACTTCAGAGAGATGAAATTGTCAATAAGTGTGTGTGTGTGAGAGAGAGGGAGATAGAACACACACACACACAGAAAATGAAGGATCTTTAGCAGTGAAATATTCAGTAGGCTTTAATGAGACTGACAATTACTCATCTGCTCAAATATATGTCTAATGAAGAGAGCTAAATATATCTCACACTGTTTCATCACACGCACGCTTCCACAAGCTCAGCAGAGCGTGTGATTATCACTTATGCTCTCTTGCTGTGTCATATCAACATATTCTCTCTCTCTCTCTCACTCACATAAGAGGAGGCACTTCTGGATCATCCACAAAGTCCACTGACACGGGCCTCTCCTCAAAGCCACACTGCTGATGTGTCTGTGAGAACCGCAGGGGGTTGTGGGAAAAATCCTTTCCTTCGGAAACAATGTTGGCCAGATTCCCGGCCACACTTTTACTGGGATCCACCTCCAATAATTCACGCCCACGCGGTGTCCTGCGGAGAGACAGAACTGACTGAGATCGTTGTTTTGCTGCAGTTCATGACTCTGTAACTCGAACCGATCAGTCAGCACATTCCTGTCAAATCAACGTCAGCTTCCCTTTAAAAGTAGTATTCAGAATGACTCTCTCTACCTCTAGACAAACCGATGACACACGCCCACTTCTCACAATCCAATCAACTAAATGAAGTCCCGCCTAATAAAATTTCCCACTGCTTATTCTGTAGCGCTCAGAACAACATGACGTTTGAGTGGCACTAAACACTGCTGGGTGACACTGCCGATCTTATCATTTGGTCCCTTATTAATTCACTGCTGTTGTCCACTGTGAAACATCATTAGTTGTACTATAGGCCAACAGTGTTGTGGGGAGTGCAGCGTTTTGCCTCTCAGATTGAAACAGATTTCAGTATGATGGGTGGGGTCATGATCGCAAATAAATCCATCCGGGGAAACTGTAGACTCGAGCTGAAAGGCTTGTATGTTCTTCCCACAGCTGTGCTTTGTTGAGACAGAGAAGAAATGCTTATTTACTTACTGTATTACACCTAACACCAATACAAAACCTAACATTTATATTACCCTCTCTCTCTCTCGCTCTCTCTCTCTCTCGTCTCTGCCTGTCCCTTGGTCTCACTCTCTTTTACGCTTTGAGAATAAATCACTGCAAATTTAATTAGAGCAGCAGCTGAAAGCTGATTGGCTGCTGAATTACTGATAGCGAGTAATTATACTGTGCATTCACAGCCAATCAGATTCTTACTGGCTGCATTATCACACACACTGATGATTTACTGAACGTGCGGTGATTTCCTCAGGGACAAGAACACAAACACAGGTGTGCTGGTGTGTGTGTGCGCGTGTGAGTGTGTATGTGATGCACATGGAGTAAATAACAGCATGAAAGTTTGTGTGTGTGGCTTTTCAATGTGTCGGAGGTCAGGAGGTCACCTCAGATGACATCATCCATCAGTGTGAAGTCACACAAAAGAATCGTGTTTGTGTGTGTGTGTGTGTGTGTGTGGAATGACAACGGCTTTATTTGCATACTTTTGACATCTTCAATGTCACACCCCAGTGTTCACTTACTGTGCTGATAAGTCGCCTGAAGGACACACACACACACACACGCACAGTTATGCAGTGGAATGAAAGCTCAGTAAAGTCAGGAAAGGAATTGCACATCACAGTCACACAGGTTAATGCAAACACATTAAGAGCCATTAGACTTGCTGGCACACACACTGGGGATAAGAGTGACGAGACATCGTGCGGTGAACTGCACGCTGACAGAGATCTACAGAAACAGATCTATACGGAGGTCTATAAAGAACAATATTCATATGCGGACATGAAGCCTGTGAGTGTTTGTATTAAATTATCACGCAGTCCTTTGGCAGACTTTCTCTGAAACCCTTGTACTAATATCTTTTCTCCACACAAAACGAGAACAGGAACTGGGGGTGTCGTTTTACAAAAAAACATCATCAAACGTTCATATGACTTCAGATTGCAGAAACCACTTTTTGATGAGATCACGAAACGTCCCTGTTAATCCGACTGCTGCTCACACTTGCGCTTTAAACTTGCTGGAGAGTGTAGAGCGGTCGGTATGTGTACAAACCATATGTGATTCATTACCTCGTCTCTCTCTCTCTGTTTCTCTTAAGTGTAGAGCGGGTTGGTCTGACAATGTGTTTGCTTGGCTTTATCTCTCCACGCGCCTAGAAAAAATGCAAATATGTCAGATCGTTTTGGAAGCACAGACTTGTTTTGTGTTCCAGACTTGTATGGTTCTTTAAAAAAATATGGCTTGTATGGTTCTCTTCTCCATCAGTTTGTGTGGTTCTGGCAGATTCCAGCTGCTCTGCAGGTGTCATGACGCAGTGGATTTTGAAAGGTTTTTAATGATTAATGCACTTGATACGTTTCCTTAAATAATCTTGTTGAATTTCACGCTGCACATACTGATAATTCATCACAGACTTCTTAATCTTTCAAGATCAGCTGATCTTGTAATACCTTCTGAAAGCTAGTCAGCATGTTTCTGTTCAGTTTTTCACTCTATGAAACTCATGATAACTGTTGAAATGAACTCCCTGTGTGTGTGTGTGTGTGTGTTAGGATGGTTCTGATGTTCACAGATGTTAGGAGTGAGCTGTACCAGGGGCAGCGTGAGGAGCAGGTGGCCGGTGGTTTGGGATCTTTGTGCAGTGCTGTCGTCTGGTTTCACTTCTGCAGGCAAAACCAGCTGGAACACCTGCGCGCAAACAAACAGATACACACACTTTTATTAATGTTAGGTTTCAAGCACTTGTAAATATAAACTATACCAATCATAAAACTCCATCAATACTGGCATTTAGACACACACACACACACACTAGTAACAGTGTGGTGTGTTGCAGATTTGTGGGGAAATGATGCAGAATAAAAAGTGTAGATTTACTGCCAGGTAATCAGCCTTAAAGGTCAAACTCATCGGAGAGAGAGAGAGAGAAATATACCTTTCCTTTGACGGTCACTCTCACATATGCTGGCTGCACATCCACATCCAGCAGCGATGTGTCCATATGCCTTCAGTACAGAGAAGACCAATGTGAGTGTGTGTGCTGTTATGAGAAAAGTTACCAAACGACTATCAAGAGAAACGCATCCAAAGTTATAAGAGATAAATAATACTGCTTGTGTTAACCGAATATGACCAAACATTCAGGAACATCCCTACTGAAAACAATTCATAATTAAAGAGTTAATCATTTTAAGCTGAAATCTGTTGTGTGTTTCTAGTACCTGTAAACATGTAAATCCAACAGCATGCAGTTGTTGTTCTCATCATCCGTAAGACTGAAGTCCAGCCTTGTAGACAGAAGGGAAAAATGTGGTTAAGTCAAACTTCCAGCTGAGCAGCTGCTACTGAGATAAATGAGACCAACGGATCACTTTTAAAAAACAAAAGTGTAGCTACACACAACTGAAGTAATTATGTGTGTGTATGAATGTGTGTGTGTGTGTGTGTGTACTTGGGCTCGTTGACGTTGAGCACTCGTCCCTCTGTGGTGATCAGAGTTCTGGGGGGTTTGGTGTCATGGCTCTCTCTGTGGAAACAGAAGTTTCTGTCAATTTCCAGAACTACCTCTTAAGTAAAGACTAAGTCTTATAAATCATACTCCTCCCCCCCAAGATGGAAAACTAGGAAAGAGGAATCGCACAACATGATTACATCATCATCAATCTAAAACACATTCAGCAAATCCAACTGAACCTGTTGCAAACGGTTTGTTGTGATCCTCAGATCAGAGGTTTCAGCATATGAATGGAAGGATGCAGAGATTGGCTTTGGTCTCAGCAGGTCAGATTGGTTACAGATATCATTACAGTGATCTGAGTTCTCCTCAGTACAGCGTGACTACCTCTCTCTCTCCTTCGCCCTTCTCTTTTCCTCCAGATGGCGATGCGCCTCTAGTCTGGACTCTGGAGTAAATGCGCATGGCTTTTCCCAGAATTCCCTCTCCTGATCTTCTGCATCTGCGTGAGACTTTAAGCTTGGTTCCTGATCCTGCTGGCTCTCCATCCCATTTTGCTTTTCAGTGAGTGTCCTGAGTGAAATATTATTGCTGGTAAGTCCCACAAAAGAGACATTTTACAGAGCCAACAAAGAGGAGATACATAAAAAACGTCAGTTTTATCTACACTTTTGGTGGCTATCTTACATAATCAGAGGTAGTAATATTTTCATTATTTAAGTTTAGTAATATTTAGGTAATATTTTAAATATTAATGGCAATAAATCAATATTACACTCACTGCTCTTGCCCCCTGTCTCTTGTGGGTGTGGTTTCTCTCAAGCCACTCCTCTTCTGCCTCTCTCTCTTCTCTAAGTACTCCGCCTCCTGCTCTAAGACACGCCTTCTCACCGCTTCCAGTTCCTGTAGGGCCTGAATACGCTCAGCTCGCCCGATTGCTTTCCCATCCAGCCACTTAAAACACAACAAACAGTCGTTCATTAACAAAACGCCTCTAATACGGTCTTTCTGTCTGTCTGTCTTTTTTTAGGCCAGTACCTGTAGTTGAGGGAGACATGCCACTACATACTGTCTGTATCCCTGGAATTCAGTGCAGGGGTTTCCCACCAAGTAAAGCTCTCTGAGGTGAATGTTCGGCTTTAGAGACTCAACACTGCTCAGCTTACCCACAAAATTCAAAGTGAGGTCTAGTTTCTGTAAGCTCTCGCAGCCTACAGAACACACATACAGCACATATAATGTAGTTCAATGTCAAACATCATGTGTCTAGTTTTAGCTCATGTAGCATTTCTGCATTAAAACACAAGAGTTAACATCACACTCTGTATATTGTGTATGCATATGTGACCCTGTCTGTGAAATACAGGCTAAAGTCTCATAATCCAGTCATGAGATCAGCAGCACCAACCTTTGATATAAACCATTTTCACTATAATTTCAATCTTTGACATAATATTAAAGAAATCCATCCAGAAATGTTCTGTACATTATGTATAATGATTTTATGCAGAAAACAGTAAATCACAAATAACAACTTGTGTGCGCATATATATTATGAATAATAACATTTGATCACATAAAATGTGATTAGCAAACAAATTAAACTAAAACAGTGAACGAGCTGATGTTTCAAACCTTCTAAATTCTCAATGACTTCAATGTTGTTGAGAGCCAAGTTTAAATACTCCAGCTTCTTCAGTTTGCCCACGTTTTCTGCAGAAACGAAGACATGACAATATATATGTAAATACAAACAATGGACGTGCAGGCAGTTCCTGTGTTCTCCTCCGATGTGTGCAGGGATGACATCTTACCAATCTGAGGAATGAGGTTGTTTTGTAAATAGAGGATTCTGAGGTCTCTGCACCATTTGTGGATGTGCTCTATCCTCTCAATGTCCTGCTGGTGGAGAGAAACCTCCTCCAGGGAGAAGATCTCGCCATTATTGTGCTCTGCTCGGCGGCGGATCAGATCTTCACTGACTGATGAGAGAGAGAGAGAGAGAGAGAGAGAGAGAGAAGAAAGAGAGAGAGAGGTTTACCACCCGCTGAACCTCAATAAAAAGTCTCATTTAAAGTTAATTTGCGATACAATATAATTAGGTCAGATATTAATACAACTTTTAAACAAGTACACAGCACTTAAAATCAACGAATTTATAATAATATCGACTTACTGCGGACCATGACGTGCTCGCGCTTGTGTATCAGCGTTGCTATAGATACGGGCAAGCGGAAGTATCGCGTGCACGGGCGTTGCCAAGGAAACATTCTAGAGGAGCAGCGATGGGAAGTAAACGCCAACAGATATTTATATATACATACACAATATATATGTATATATAAACTCAGAAATTAACTAATGAACTATTTTATTACTTCATCAAAAGGGACAGAACTGGAAGACACAGAGAGACAGAGAGACTGGAAACAAACAACAGAAACATTGAACAGAAAATACAATCTCTGTAAAACATGATCTTCACTTCCTGAAGACCATTGTCCTGTTTTCCTGTTGATACATCACATAAACTGTAGATAAGAGTAATTTTATGAATATATAACATAAAAGTTAACATTGTTTTATAATTACATCTCAGTACAATTACATAAAGACACTTTTATTATGGTGAACTGATCACATTAGCACACCACTGTGTTTTCAGCTCTTACCTGTTTCTCAGTTCTCTCTGCTGCAGCTGATACAGTCTCATGGGTTTTGTGTTCAATGTTTATATTGTCATTATATAAAATATAACACTGATAAACAAACACTTGTATGTGTTGATTTATATAATTAAATAAACATGTATCTTTGTCTTAAGAAGAGCAGTATCATATTCTTCTAATCATTTCTGTTTGTCTTCCAGAAAAAAGAAAGACAAATGAACTGGAAATGATATGAGGGTGAGTAAATGACATCAACATGTTTCTGTATTAACTTTATAGCATGAATTAAGCCAAATAAAATCATTTATTTGCCTCTTATTGAATACGTAATATTGAAAGAGACACAACAGAATATTTTTGTTTTTTGGAATGAAGATTTTCTGTTTCTTGTGGAGTTTCAATGAAATGTTTTGCAAGCTGAAAACAAGCTCTTAGAATAAGAGGACATGAAAACACTGTCGTAGGAACAGCTGCCAGTGAGAGAATAAATACGTCCAGCAGGTGGCAGCATCACACAGACACAAACTGAGTTTCAGACGCTGTAAAACTGCAGAGCGACAATAGAAGCTCAATGTGATGTCAGTGTGTTGCTATGTGCTGCTCTACATCTGTGTTACATTCATCTGTATCTGCTGATGAATCAAGAGCCCAAAAATACAGACAAGAATCAATGAGACACTCCGTTCACCTGTCAATCACATTTATTGAGTAGAGCAACATGAAGTATGATGTTTTTACTCTAATAAAAAATATGACTCATTTATTTATGCCGTACTATCCACAGTACTGTGATTACAATTCATATTAATCTACAAAGTAAATTAGGTGTTAGTAAATAAAAATAAAATCTTTACTTTGATGTCTGACATGTTTTATTTTATTAACAGAAGTTCAGTAATTAATACAGTGATTAGAAACGAGACTTTGAGTAACTTTTCATAGTTCTTGATTTAACATTGTAGAATCTCTGTCATCTACACTGTCACATCACACAGTTTCACTGATCCATAAATGTTAAACCCAGGATAGAGAGTCTGAGTGAATGTGCTCTGAACTCTGTGGATGAGGGTCATTGTGTCAGAGACGCTGTAGAAGGACAGAGTTCCTGCTCTGTGATCCACATACACTCCTATTCTAGAAGATCTGGACACTACAGGCAGTTCAGTCTCAATGTTATTGTGATAGAATGAGTAACTGGAGTCAGAGCAGATTAAACTCCAGGATTGATCATTATATCCAAACCCACACTTATTACCCCCTCCCTTCCTGCTGATGCTCTTATATGACACTGATATACACACAAGACCGCTCCACTCAACCTCCCAGTAACAGCGTCCACACACACTCTCTCTACACAACACCTGCTCATAAACATCAAATCTGTCTGGATGATCAGGATACAGCTGCTGTGTGTCAGTGTCAGTTATCAATCTGTTCTTCTCAGACAGACAGAGACGTTTATTCACTGTGTTTGGATCTGCAGTGAACTGACGATAATCTGATGGAAACAAAACATATAATCTGTATGTAAATCAAGAAATCTGAATTTCAGTCATTAAAATAAACTTATTAAACAAGTCTTATTTGAAGGTTTGTATGGACAGTTGTTATGATAGTAATAGACATGTTACAGTTCAGATCTTACTGTAACAGAC
>JAZGTJ010003582.1:0-34742 GCA_036877575.1 Botia almorhae
AATTGGCCTAAAACTCTTGCACACTAGTCATTCTAAGTTTTAAGTCCTTTTAAATTCAGATAACCTTCAGAAGTAAAGAACAGGAATGTGCTCGTGAAATCATATTAAATTCTCGTAGAATAGTAATTGTGAGCTTCAGATTCAGCTGACACCTTATAGTTCCTCCTAAATAACATTCAGTATTTATCATGCAACATGGTGCTTCGTGACAGTGGGCTCTGTGGAAAACAAGGACACGGAAGAAAAGGAGAGAGATAAAGGCAGGAAAGCTTTTTGAGGAGAGTTCGGCGCTTTATTGATGCTGTGTTCTGGGAGTTGAGTGTGACAAGCTCCGTTCCTCTGTTATTCCTTTGTTTTAAGAGAGACCGTTCCAACAGAGCCGCACGGAGCCCCTGCGCAGCCCTACAGGCCCACTCCACCAGTCCACCACTGCACCACTGCATCTGCCCAGAAGATGCAGCGGTGATGAGAGGCCAGTACAGACATGCCGTCTCATGCCACCGGAGAACTGTAGACAGATTGTAGCTGCAGGCTTCCACAGCCAAAAAAACCCCCCAGCAGTGTCACCATCAATATTAATATAATCAGGTGATAGTTGTGGCAAGGCTACAAGACTGAAAATAATGATGAAGCCATAAAGCCTTTCTCATTTCGTGGTAAGAAGGCAAAACTTCAGAGACTTCAGATATCACTAAGAAAATGTGAAAGTAAACTGATGGCTGTGAGAAAAATAGAAGGCCTTTGATTAGACTGCGTCAGGTTATCCAGCTGGACCATTTGATTTCAAATTCAGGGTGGAATAGCAGTTCTGAGAGAGACGGTCTTCTCAATGCAGTCACATAAGCTCATAAAAGCCTTTAAGAGAAAGTTGTAAAGTAGACTTCAGCTTTCAATCTCCACTAATGAAATCTCTCTCTCTTTCTGTCTGTGCTGAATCTGTTGAAGATTCTATAGGTCTTTTTAAGTCCTGACTAAAATGCTGTTTTACTGTTGCAGGTTTGTTGTTGCAGCTAGCAGAAGTCCTAAAATGTTCATTCGTGGTAGTATTATTAAGTGATGACTATACAAGAGTTTTTGGCACAGTTTTAAGATGTTTTCATGTAGTTGCTGTTGCTAACTGGTTGCTATTTTTTTACAGTGTTTTAGGAGATTGTTAAATGGTTGCTATTTAATATGATATTCTGGTAGTGAATCCTCGGGTCCCAGATATACTTAAAAAAAATCATGGGCTCTGCTTTTAATGTAATACGATGTCACGATAACTCATGATAAGCTAGAATGGGTCACACTGTATGCATGACCCATGATGCTTCCAAAAAGCTGCTTATTTTTGTAATTTGAGCATCATGTTGTGCCCCATCGCTGTTGGAAAGGCCACCCGATGCCTGATCAGCAGGGCTGGAGCAGACCCACAGTCCATCTGTCCACCTGTGCAGAAAAAAGCAGAACTCACAGGTGTGTCAGTGCAGTTACATTTGCTCAGTCTCACAAGCAGGACCGTCAAGCTAAATTTTGTTGGTCTTTATAAAGGATTTTTTATTTACAGTTATAGCACTTATTTACAACGCATACAATTGAAGAATTAGAAATAAAAGAATTAGAGTGATATAGAAATACTAGAAATTAATTTTATTTAAATGCAAAACAGAAAAGTATAGTTAAGTGTAGAACATGTAGATGTGTAAGGCAGTGTGCTACACTGGAGCAATTCATAGTGCTTCCACCCTAAACCAGATAGTGATTGGAATTCTGATTAACCAGGATGCTGGCATTCAGGAAACCATCTTGAAAGGCTTGGCTAATTCTGCTCCTCCGTTCTCATAAAAAGCAGTAAAAAAGAGAATGGTCACATTTCATAACATCCTTTCACCCTTTTCTGCCCCTGTCTGGGAATTTAAAATACACCCGGCCAGTTGCCAGCCGACGGCATTTTGCAAAGCCATAATTTGCATCATTGTGGTTTAGGCTGAGCCTGCGAATGTTGTCAGCGTGTTGTGACTGCTTTTCTTTTATGCCGTCTCGGATTGTGTAGCTTATCAGTCCCTGACCACAGAGGCGCACGCTTAATTGCACCGGGCTCTCTTTGTTTCGATTTCCGGAATAGCCATTTTTACACAAAAAGATGAGTTAATTGGTATTTTTGCTGATAAAAGTGACATCTAAAGAGCTCAAATCTTTACTGATGCTAATTGCTTACAGTTCAAATACGAATTCCTCACGGAACGGTCTCGGAGTAATGGGCTGATACTATACGCTGCCGGACAGGAAGTAGTTCCGACAGTGTTCCAGATTTGCCAGCCATAGCTGAGCTAGAGGCTTTAACACTTTCTCCTGTTTGTTTGCTTGTCATAGACTGTAGTCAAAGAGACACCAACTGCATGGCAGAGTGTTTGTAAAGCTGAAGGCTAAATTTACACACAGGAATGTTTACATGCTGCAGTGAGTGTGTGTGTAAAGGCTGTAGAAATTGCAATCGTTCTGCCATCAGGTGCACGTAAATATCACGTTTGCTCAATATGTTGTTATTGAAAAACAATATACTCTGAAAAAATGCCTGACATTTTATTCTTAAGAGTATTTAAGAGCGTGCAAGGTGAATAAGGCAGCTGAAAAAGGAAGACCAAGGAACACTGGTGTCATATGCTGTGTGAAATAGTAATACTGCTCTCTGATGTGGGAATATTGGTTCTGTTTTTACACTTTCTCTCCCTGGCGCTCAGGCACTCAGCATTTTGAAATGCCTTTGAAAGCCATTAAAATGAATTATGTTTTAACACTACACAAATAAACTATATTAAAACAAAAGAACTATTTTGACTTTACAATATGTGCTGGGTGAGAAATTGTGCCAAGGTAAAAGAAAGGCAATAGACATGACATGAAAATAAATGTTAAGTGCACATTAAGTGTTGAATAGAAATTTTTCCTTTTGCTTTGCTTGTTTTATACAGTAATGCTGAATGAAGCACATTAGTTATTACTGCGTTTTAAATTTGTGCGTTCAAATGAAATTTAGTATATTGTGTTGCTGACAGTGTTTTATTTTAAGAGGCATGAGACTGGTCATATAAACCATAGATTTTTCAAAGTAAAACTAACCCCATGGCTGTGTCTTAGAACCTATTAGGCATCCTGCCTAGACAGCATTTTACATAGCTCCTTACATAGAAAAGCTAAATAAAATAAAATCTTTGTCTCTGGATGAATAAATGTGATATGTTCAGCTTTAAGAGTAACATTTTACACTGATATTTGTTAAAGCTGCAATCCGTAACTTTTTTTGGTTATCTGCTATTATTATCTGTTACTGAGCAAATACAAGACAGATCACAGTTCAAAACTGTCTTCTTAACTTTCTCCAATTTGTAGCGGTAAGTTTATAATGATTTATAATTCGAGCTGCCGCGTGAGATTTTGCGGAAAAGGTCTTGACTTACATTACAGCTGTTTGGGGAGTGGTGGAGCGCTTGTTCTTACAGCAATTGTTAGGCATTTATACTTAGTCCTAAACATTAAAAAAAGTAATATTTGGTTTTGAACAGAGGTGGCGATAGAGAGGCAAAATTTACTGATTGCAGATTTAACATTAGCTATTAGCTAACATTAGGTATTAGCTAACACGATATAACAATGAACTTCTACAGCATTTATTTATCACTGTAAATTTGAATTTCAGCATTTACTCATGCTTTTTTTTTATTAAAAGTTGTAACTGTTAACATTAGGTAATGCACAATCAACCAACATGAGCAATTGTATTGGCATTAACTAACATTAACACATTAGATTACACATTACCACATTAATACATGTTGCTCATTGTTAGTTCATGTTAGCTAAAGCATTTCCTAAAGTTTACAAAAACAACCTTTTCTAAAATGTTACTGCTTAAAAACGCTTAGCATGTGGATGTATACTTATCTAGAATCGTTACTCCTCAACACTCTTATTTTTACTGGTACCAATAATGCAACAGTACTGATGAGTGGATTGCCTTTGCTCAGTCTGTATGACATCATAGGCCCCGTTGTTTGACCTGCTCAGCTGTAGTGTGTGGGGTCTGGGGGAGACACATATGATAGCGTTTTCTGGCCGAGTTTACTATTTAAGAGGTGGGGGAAAATAAATGGAGATTGATGTTTTGATGGATAGTCATTGACTTCTCACTTTTTCTTCCAACATCTCAGATGTGCAGAAGCGTGGAGAGATGGCAGAGGAAATTTGCAAAGCTATTACCCGAGTGTCTTTCTAAATCATATGCCTCCGAGAGAAGACGACCGGAGTAATACCTGTCATTTACTGACCAAATTATCTATTGTATTCTTGCCTGATGGGTAGCCCAGGTCAGACAAACTCAATGTAGTCATGGTGGCATGTCTGAGTAAGGAAGAGGGTTGTTTTTACTCCATGTGTCCCTAAACATGAATATTGGGAGATGACGACTTAAACTTGGGTCCCCGCAAGAAAGCACCATCACACAACAGGTCACAGCATGTGCAAAGCCCACAAAGCTGCACCTGTGATAATGTCCTTTTGGATGTTGTTCAGTTTTTCTGACTAAAATCACGACCCTTCTGTATTCATTGGTTTAAGCACATTCTGCATTGTGTGGGTGAACAATGCATAAAGAAATCGCTATAATTTTACTGATGTAACTTACTGTTTTGTTTTCCTTTTCCAGCACAGAATAGTAAAACAGGTGGCAAATTAAAATAATTAAATAAAATTTATATAGGCCTATTTAACAGTATACTTTAACATTTTCTGAAGAAATCTGTCCAGAACTCTGCTGTGGTGCTAGTATGAGGAATAAATAATAAATGCTAAAAATGGTTATCTTAGAAAACACCTACTCATTTTCAAGAATGAAACAAATATACTGTGTGAAAATGTACAAATGCATGTCACTGTAATTGTCATTAATGTCATTTTAAATAATGTCATTTAGTTTAGATTACAGTGGAATTATGTGGACAGTAGAGAAATACTTGGCAGAGCGGTTGTAATTAAGGAGGCCTTGACACTCGCAACCGCGCATCTGTCTCACGATGCTAGTTACTAGGTTGAGCCACTTTTAATGACTTTGCAGTATTTGTGCATTAAAAGGTAATTAGCTGATCTCCTGCGATCACCTCAGTCAAGAGTCAATTAGTTAAGGTTTTTGTTAATGTAAGAAAGGATACAGAGATACTATAGACATGCCAACAGATATTAATTACCAGAGATAGTTGAGCAACTGGAGTAAATCTCTGCAAATGCTAGTGCAGATGCGCAGGGTCACGTTAAAGAGACCGAACTGAATCTTTGTGCTGTGATCTTTCATCTTGAGGGTTTTCAAAGGAGAATTTGTTCTTTTTCTCTATGGTTTAACCTGCCATTCTCTGCTGCACCGGTGAGAAGATTCACACGTTGTTGACCTTCACGTAGACCTTGGGTGGGTCCAGATGTCCCCTCTCAGCTTGTCTCACAATCTCTTCTGAGCTATTTGTCTCTTGTTATATTAGCCTGTAACGCACTATCAATTACTTCTCAAGGGGATAAAAAAGTAGATTAAATCTGAATTAACGATTGAGGGAATTCTAAACAAGTTTTTACTTTTATGAACACAGAGCTCTGCAGTACTGCAAGTGACAGCAGATGGACATCATAGCTGTTAAATCTTTACAGCTTATTGAGTTTAGAAACAGCGACAGGGAAGATAAACTCGCACCGCATGATTTACTCATAAATACCGCTTGACTTTTGGGGGAGAAATGCGAATTGTTTCTGAATTTTTGGTGCTTCAAGTTAGCCATGAGTGGAAACACATTTTGCCTTGTTAAAGTGTGCCACATTTATTTTTGTCCAGGACTAAGTGCTTCTAAAAAAAGGGGCTTTATTACAAAAGGCACATGGACAAATTGAGGGTAGGAGCAGGGAAGATTAGAGCAGGTGGCTTTATTCATCAAACACTTGTAAGACAAGAGATCCAGTCTCTGCATTCACACCTCTTCTGCTTACTGACGAGTGGACTGTTTTTCACTGTTTTTCCCATATAAGGAGACACGCTAAGATTCTGCCCAATGAGGGACAAAACAGGAGACCGGCCTGCAGTGAATTGCACCAACCTCACATTTGGAAGCCTATCCAAGAATTCCATATGACTATACATTGCACATACTTCTGAGTTTCCTTGACAAGGAACTAATGCGCTCATACTACTATAGTATCAAACCAAACCATTGTGAAGGTTAGCAAGATGCTAAATTTGAGTTGGGAGGAAATCTGGAAATCTGGCAGCTTCTCTGCTTGCCAACTGGAAATGGCCATTTAAGGTGTGCATGATAGCTTTAGAGTGTATGTTTTCCAGTGGCCTGATCAATCAGTGCTATAATGGGAACATATGCTCTATACACAGCGACACTCTCTTTAACATTTACAAGGTTTTAGGATTTAATGAGGAGGGGTGTAAAGGCTCTCTGTTTAATTTGTTGGCCTTTAAATTGACTGCAGAGTTGTCTTATGACTGTTTGCTAAGTAGCGTGGGTAGATGGAATGAGGGTTTATTGATATCTATGCTATATTGACAATGAGACAAAACTGAGGGGTTCAGTGGTCAGCCCTTGTGCTTTTTCATTATTGTTTTGGATATGGTAATACTTTGGCTTTTGACCAGTGTGTTTTATATTTAGCCAAGCATGTCACAAATGCAGGGGGAGTTAACTTTATGACAATGTCTTTCAAAGCAGCCAACTTGTTCTTTGGTGTCATAAAAGTTCTGTTGTATATTTCTGTTGTACAGTTTTTTACAGCTCTCGTTTTTAAGGTTAACTTAAAATAAAACATGGTTTGTTAGTTCCAAAGGGTAATTATCTTAATGCGTATTATATATAATATATGTGAATTACCATGACATCAAAATTAATTTAGTTTTACTGTATTAACTTTAGAGTACTTATATACTGACAATCACATTGTCACAAAGACACAGACAAATTATAATTATATATATTATATATATATATTATTTGTTTTTGTAAACTTTAGTCAAATTATGATTGCTCCGGCTACGAAACAACATTTATTTTTGGCTGACATCAAGCCCTCATAATTTTTACCCCTCCCAATTCAAACGAACTGAATTTTCCCCCTCATTGGATATCCTACATAAATATGTCACATTAGGAGTAAAATAGCTTGTGAAAACTGTTTTATATAGACTTTATTGCTTTATGGAATAAGATATTTGGGCCCACCATAATCCCATTTAGAACCAACTTTTGGTCTCAGATCATGGCACAGTGAAAAACACAGAATGCTGACCTAAAAGTTTAATTAGAGGTGTACTTTCCATTCTACTTCTCACTTAATGTACAACAGAACGAATAACCATTTAGCAATGTTTACCCTCAAGGGAGCTGTGGTCATTTGTAACCTCTTTTGAGTTTAGCTAAAGAAGTTTATTACTATTTAGAAGAGAAGCAGATAAAGCCTTGTGTTACTGCTCCGTGGCCAGTCATGAACTGTCCCTGGGTGCTGTAGGTGCTGTAGATGTTATTGGCACAGCATATCGAGCTTAGCAAAAGATACGATGCTAACAGTTTAAATTTAGAACCTGTTTTTTATCTCCTCTGTCTAATTAGGTGCAGTGGAGACTAATTGTTAATGGCATGGCTGTTATTGCTCTGGGTTTCTTTTTTATTCTAAATGGAACAGACTGCTTTTGTGAGGTATAATTAGGTTTTATAGCTCAAATTTTAGGCTGGCCCTCTTTTTGTGTGAGTCCTCACAATTCTTACCCATTGCCACTTTAAAAGCAATTAGCAAAAGTCCGGCTTTTGTTCCTCAAAGCACTGATTCTGGTTTCTCTCTTTCTCTGATGTTAAAACCCACGGTCCTTTGTAGACAGCCGCTTTTCTCAGATCATTGGCTTCATGTTAGCAGAATGAGCTAAAGGAAGCTCTGCAGTGGTGTAAGGTTCATCTTCCGCTCCTATCGTCAACGGACGTTTGCAAGAAAGCTGTAGGCACTTTATCATTATATCATCATAGGTGATAGTACCGTCTACCTCAGAGTTAGAAAATACTATAATGTTCTCTCTGTATTAGCTGAAAAAATGCATTTAAGGTCAGTCTGTTTGTTAAGCCAGTGTTTATTTATTGAATTGGTTATTCTAGAGTGTTTCTTCACAAGTCTCCAGCACATTTACACCCCCACATTCACATTTGCGCCCTGTACAAAATGTTGTTTCTGGATTTGGTGTGAAAATGGGGCCGTAGTAAACCAGAAACAGATCTTGCACATTGTGTCAGCTTGAATAATTTATTGCACAGACCCATATATGCTTATAGGTCATTAGTTGCTGTGAGATTATTTAGCACATATACCTGTTATTTATGCATACATTTGGATGTTATTTACTATGGTAGTTTAAGCTGGTTTCTTCTCACATAAACTTTGGAGATGATTTAACGAATGTTACATGAAGGTATGCTTGCATGTATCTCGTTTTTCTGTTTTAGTTTGTGTTACATACATGTGTATCTTTGGGTCTTCATAATTTATGTAAAGAATTTGTGGCCGACCAGTATGTTTTTGTAATGACCGATATCTGTGCTGTTGTAATTAGAGGTCTTGCTTGTAAATATCAGATAAATGCTAAAATAATTAAATATAAGCATTAATTTACCTGGCCAGTCACTATGCTAAATCACAGTTTGTTTACCTTTTTAGTGCAAATGTTAAGAAAACTCTTACTACTACTGCTAAACAACTACTATTTCTGCATGCCTTAATTTCTGTTCTATAAGCCTTATACAGCAAATGCACACTAATGTATTTGCCCAGGCATCAGCTGAACTGCAAGTGTGGTATCTGCGATGTGCTTTATATTCTGTGAGTGTATTGTTCATACACCGCAATTACACACTTACTATAATGTCATTAAGCTGTTTCATGAAACACTAAAGGGGAAGTCAATGTAAACAGCCTGGAGTTTCTCTTGAGTCAGTCTACAAGGACGGTTTAGCTCTCAGAACCCTAAGCATGGGTCTTTTGCCTGTGCTGGCACATTAATATTTTGTTTAAGTGAAATTGATTCCATACTTTAAAATTCCCCTGTCAGGATTTTCTGCTTTCATCATTGTTTTTCTCATGTCAGTGTTTTTTATAAACAATAATTTATCTGTTGATGGAAGTTTTTGCAAACAAACAAACAAACAAACATCTTAGTCTTTTTAATTAAACAACTGCTAGAATGATTGTTAAGAATTGTCTTCCACTGATGTTGTTTGCTTTTCCAGCGCTAATTAATTGATCCCAGCAAACCTGACTATGTGTGACTTCAATTAAATCTGAAACCGGTTTCTCAGAAATAAAAGCAAATAGTTTCATCTATAATAGAATTTGTTAGGCTGGTCACTAACATGCACCCTGTGAATATGCTTCAGTTTGTAAAGTGATAGTGTTTATTTTTGTCTACAGATTTGCCTCTTGTGTGCATTGACCGTTTCTCAATTCCCAAGAATATAGTCTATTTTCTCCTGATTATGCTGCTGTATAAGGAGTGATCTCTGGGGGACTTTCAGAACATAGTCGCGGTTATGCGTTACATGGTCTAAATCTGCAGCGCCTCTCGTTTCCTCACTGCTATAGACTTCTCAGTCCATAAAATGAGATATTTCATGGATTCTGGTGTCAGGGTTTCTGTGCGAGATACAATGTGACACAAAGTTAATGCTCACATTGAAACCCAAGGGATACATAGAAAAGCACCATCTCTTTGCTCACCGGAGTCTTTGTATTTACCGTCATTCGAAATTATTCAGCAGCGAGACACATGCTGTGGCCTTGATCTGTCTTGATAGGTTTTTCTTTTTTGTTTGAAAGCCTTGCTCCTGAAGATTCAGACAGTAGGGTTATGAATTGTATGGTTATATAAGTCACGGCTGCAGTGTTAACGTGGCTAAACCATGAGTGTCAAAGCTGCCCCCTCCGATAGGTCAAGTATGGACTTATGGCTGACATCAGCAGTGTGAGGGCTGGCATAAAGCGTGCTGATCCACTGATTATAACTCAGAAACCACAGCTGGCCGTGCTGCGGATCGTGGAGGCAGAAAACTGAAAACATTTGCAGTTCCTGTGAGAGCAAACAGGCCTGTTCTTTAGGCATAGTTCAAAACAATAACATTAAAATGATAAAAAATGTTTACTATATTGTTGTTCCAAACCTGTGACTTTATATGGAACATAAATTGGAAAATGGTAAAGAATGTAGTGGCCATTGTTTTCGGAATAATGTAAGTAAAAGGGGACCGGAATTCTCAGGCTCCACAATAAAAACAAATAACACACAACTGGTTATATGATTCTATATAGAGAGAAAAAGAGCAAATGGGACAATCTTAAAAAAATGTGTGTCCTACGGAAGACAGCAAGTCATACAGTTTGGATTTACATCTAGAGTAAATGGTGATACATTTAATTTTTGAGTGAACTGTTTAACCCCTCCAGCTGCTTTGCACATTTGCACAACATGCTATGGCAGGGAGTAACCGTCACAAGAGATGAGCATCTGTAAAAGGTTATGCAATGAGAAGCCTGAAAAGGTGACCTTAACAACAAACCCTGAAGGCTGACATGCCAAAACCTTACAAACACATTCTCAGCCTTGTGACCAATCACAGGCCAGATCTCCCTGAATCTGACAGACTGGCTCACCAGGATCTAAGCAACTTTTCATAACTGTGCGATATTAGATGATGTGGCTGATATACCCGCTAGCATACTTTAAAACTCAAACTAAATGAGTGATTGAGCAGAGAAGTGCAAAATCAACATTTCTAAGATCTCTCGTCTCACACAGAGGCAGCTAATGCCTGTATTTACCTTCTTTAGGAAAAGAGCATCAGTGTGGGATTCATTGAAATAATTACCCAGCTGAATGCAATGTAATGAATGATGGGCAGACAATATTTCCATTACACCTGACTGCACTGCAGTGTTTAAAAAGCCATTTTTCACCTGGAAGAATTTCAAACCTTAATTATGTTGTAGAGCTGAATGCATTAAAGCATATAATGATGTCACTGTTACTGTAGGTGATGGAAATAAACCGAACCTATTAAATTAAACATGTTATTGTTTTTGTATAGGATTTGCATTGCTTATTTACCAGCATAGGTGAGAGTGCAGTTATTTTTCTTTTTTAAGCATTGATTTATAGTTAAATATGTGGTATAAGCATTTAGGTGAAGTATACATTTGTTTATTTATTATGAAAAGCAGCACTGTACTCATACAATATTCTTCAAACATTTTGGTATGAGAGGCTGTGCTGTATTTGTGGGTTTAATCACAGCTGAAGGGTGTTGTTAGGCATAAGTGCTTGCAACCCCTTTATACGTATTTAACATTATAGCACAACCTTAAGTGCCTTGCTTTTATGAAACAAGTACCACATAATAAAACTATTAGGGACATAAATGTTTTTTTTTAAATAAATACTTTGATATGGTCCCTGACCTGTAAACTGTAACATAACATTGCTAGGCAACATATAAGCGTATAATGTTCAGCTATGAAAAGTTCACAAAGGTCATATCTTTAATTTATCGTTTTTGCATGCATGAACTGTGATTAGTGTTCTTTCGTACATCTCTATGCGTACTGAAATAGGATTGGTCCTTTTTTAATCTTACTTGCATCTGTTTAACTATACAAAACCAAAGCCTAAAAATTAATCATACCTAAAACTGTATTATTTTTCTGCTTTGCTATTTCTGGGCGTTTCCTGCTGGAAATGCAAATCTTGTTTATTTCTCTCAGTGCAGTAACACTGCTGTGCAAGTGCATCCGTTGTCTTTGCATTAACCTGATAAGCGTAAAAATTGCCGGTAATTACTTTGTTGCAGAATGAATATAATTAGTAATTACAATTAGTGTCATGTTTGTACACTGGTATTTAAAGATATTATAAATGAAGAATGCGTTCTCCAAGTGTTCAATTAACATACCAGATACCCCCACCTCTTTAAATCACTGAATCCTCTTTATGGCTGTTTAAATAACTGTAAACACATTCATACTATAATTTTTGTGCAGCAGAATTGGCTCCAGAGACAGCCCACTCTGAGACAGAAGGTCAGAGGGGTTTAGGTGAGCTGGGAGTGTTTGTTTAAAACTTTATGTAGTGAGGATGGTGGGAGGGTTTATGATCTGACGTGTTGTAAAAATGCTTGCATTCATATCTTAAGAAGGTTTGTTTGCAGAAACTCTTGTGTGATGCAATGAAAATTCAAAATGTAAAAATATTTTTAGGCTAGGTGTGTGTTTTAGTTAAGGTCATTGTGGACACAAGTAGGACATTTTACTGGAACAGCATCTTTGTTGGTCCTGGAAGAGCATTCTATCAACCAATCAGATTTTAGGATTAGGTTTAGTGTTACAGGTATGGCAGGCAGTTTCGGAGAGGCTAGCAATACCAAGTTATGCTTTTTAAAGCACACTGTCTAAAGCCTTGCCTCCTCCAAAACACATGAACACATGACATGACAGGCAAGTTGGCAATGGCAGGACAAACACAGAAGATATATATTGATATAAATATATTTTGACCACTTTATTAATGATTGCTAACAGGATGTAAAAAGACTTTCATCAGTATAAAAAGTTTTAATGTTACTGCCTTTAACAATATTCTTGTGGTTTTGTGCTGGGTTAGGGTTTTGTACATCATGATGATCAACTTATATTAGCTAATTAAGTAGTAGGTTATTATATAGAATGTATATAATACATGGAGTAGAGTTTAGGTAAGGACTGAACAGGAATGTTGTTCCCAGACCAACAAAGAGAAAAGACGACAGAACACTAAATTTTGCTCATATTAACACATGAAATGGTAGGTAATCCCATGTGTAGCGCAAAATATTGTTGGGCTACATCCAGGCAGTGTATGTACAAAAATACCCATATACACAGTCCTCTGTAAATGGTCTGAATATAACAGATTGTCTTTTTCTCTGCCTCACAGCTGTCTATCTTAAATGTCTTTGTTTTGGTTTTCATCATGTGGGTTTGCTTGAGCAGCGTATATCGCCTGATGCACAACAGGCTTGTAGTTTAACAACCTTGTTGGTTTTTGCTTTTTGATTCAAACGCAGCAGGTGCTTCTTTCCTGCAAGCCTCTGTGATGATGTCACAGTATCACTATAGCACTTTAAATAGTTTTCAGGAAGCAGTTTCATATCTTTACACTAAAGCAGCTCTATTGAAAAAGAAAAGAAAGGAAACTGGTTTCAGGTGACAGTAACAGTGTTGGTGTAACAAGTGTAATTTTTGTAATCAGATTATTTTTTGGAAGTAATGGGTAAAGTTACATAGGCTGTTCTTTTTTACTAGTAAGCAACAGGTTTGACTTTTATTTTGATTATTTACTGACAAATACAATTGAAACTTTTCCTTTTCCTATATAAAATAGTGTGTTTGGCCCATCCAGCGTTTCACAGAGTCAAAAACTAATCATTTTAAAGGGAAAATACTTGCACACTAGCTTTGGCAGCACTGTATATGATGGCACTTTTTTAATGTAAGGTGCACGTGTCAACCATTTTTCTACCAGTTTCACCATACACAACAGTATTAAGACAACCAGCTGGGTTTAATATTTGTCTAATATATACAGTAGCAGTTTACTGTTATTATAAACCGATGATAAGATTTAAACTGACCCTGTTACAATTGCTTTGATATACACAGGGGCTTATCTTGATGTGTGACTGCAGAGAAAAAGTGTGTTTGCCCTTAATAATCTCAAATTGCATCCAAAGATGGCTTCCTCGCATGGACACGTACTGCGCTGTGTGCTTGAACATCTCATTTCTCAAGTTAAACAAATCTGTCTAACTAATTTAACTTTATAACTTTATTGGAATTTTTCTCGCGCTTCCATGTCTAACACCTCCTCACACACAATCTCTCATAGGTTATATGCCCACATACTGCAGTTCACAAGACTATATAGTAATAATAGACTATATAGTTTATAGTCTATGATTATAAATAATAGTTTTCTATAACAAGAATACAGTGCAATTTTTGGTATTAATTTACAGAGAACTAAATGATACTTATAAAAGTAGACCCCCTTTCCATGCAGCTTGCATTCCTTTGTAATGTTATAATCTTGTATATGCGCTCAAGTATATATGCACCTATACCTCTATTGGGGTGAAGTGGGGCATAGACGTCGATTAATATGGAATATATAAGCCACATATGTAATACAAATCACAATAAAACAGCATAGATGTCTCGGATTACAACGCTCTATACAAATACCTGTGTCTATACTTGTATGCTAAATATAGCTTATACAGCATATGCATATGTTCCATGTGATAACATTATTTTGTATGCATGATGTTATTTTTAGATACGTTTGCATAAAGAGACACCCAGCACCTGTAAAACCTAACTTATGAATCTTATTATCAGATGTGTGTACAGGTGTTTTATCACGTTTGTGCAAAAATAATATGCTTACATTAGGAAACAATGGTTGTTAGCAAATCTTGCACAGATGTACCAACAGGCTATCTTTATACTTGTTCCTGTACTTTGATTCATTCCTATGTCATAGCCCATATAAATGCCCTGAACACCTGGCATCACACCCACAGACATTTAGCAATTGCACTATTGCCATCTTTACATCAAAGACCTGAATATTGTTTGTTATTATGTAGTTTATTAGAGAATCAGGCCTGAGTCAAACATGAGCCTTTGAATATGAGCCTTTGAATATGAGAACTAGTATTGGCTTTGTTTGCGCATTTTGCCTATTAAAATTCTTATTTTTTTCTACAGTTCATCACTGCCACTCAAAATCGTCTCTTTGCTTCTCTATTTAGCTCAAGCTGTTGGCACCGCCACCATGCATGTGGATTGTTCGAAATTACATTAACCGAATTACAATTTTCATAATTTGTTTTATCAGACACTTCCAATTGGAGTGGCCCCAGCATAATTTGCATGGCAATAACGTTAGGCACTCGCTTATAATGTGTAATATTGGCCTTAATATACTTCTTATTAAACTTGGAATTGCTTTTGGTATGTGCTTCAATTTATTACTGGTTCAGACTCCTTTGTCTGCGAGTCTGTGGGCTGAGGGGCTGAGGCCGGACCAACTGGGTGGAGATTAGCTTTTAATGGAAATTTCGGGCTCATTTTGGGTTATCTCTTGTCTTTGGTCCTGTTATGATGAGATTGGATAAAGCCAGACACTGAGGCAAGGTGAGATGCCTGTATGGACAAGTGTTGAGAGTGACGTGTTTCAGAGTGTGAGTGTTTATGTCATGTACATTTTATAAACTGTGTACCGAAGCACTAAAGACTTTCCTCCTGCTGTTAACCTGACAAGCAATTTGTCTAGATTTGAGAAGTCTCGCACAGGTGTCTCCTCACAAACACAGGTGTACTCACACACACTACAGGGACTACAGGTGCATGTGTGCACACAAAATAAAACTTTGTTGGCAGTGTAAAAATGTTTAATCCCCGTAATGTCTGTGTGACTTTAGAAAGACTTTCTGGATATTTTCCATGTTTTTTGATGCCAGTTTCTTATGGCCATATGGTGTGTGTCAGGTACATGTGATAAAGGATACAGATGATACATTTGTCACCTGAATGACTTTTTCAACATTTTTATCTAGTTACAAAACAATATCAGGGATTTATCTAGTGTGATAGGAAACACTCCGATGTTAATGATGTGCTGTCTTCCATTTTTTGCGTTTTTTTCTGTGTTGAGAGCCAGGATTTAAGTTTTGACTTGTTAGCACAGACCAGTTAGCCCCTGCTGGTAGACGCCATAACTGCACCATCTGTGAATGCTTTGTAAATGACATATTCATCGTAAATATTTCATTATATTACAGTGCATGTTTCTTTAACTGACAGATTATAGAAAACTTCTCAAAGGCGTGAAATGAATTTCTTTGCCAGTTTTTTAATGGCACAGCTTGTAAAAGTGACAGTGTTCTTATGTCT
The DNA here is from genome assembly GCA_036877575.1 of Botia almorhae. NCBI lineage: Eukaryota > Metazoa > Chordata > Actinopteri > Cypriniformes > Botiidae > Botia > Botia almorhae. The sequence goes on from JAZGTJ010003582.1 coordinate 16,036, forward strand.
TATGTCACTACAGAGATGATGGTGCGAGGAAGTGTACAATAACAGAGGCGCGTATGAACGTAGAGAGAGTGAATAAGTTTGACTTTGCCCTTTCGGTCTAATGGGAGCTGATCTACATTAAATTGCTTAAGATTTCTAAGCAGTCCATTTGGGGAGAGGTCGCAGAGCACCACAGTCTCTGGTCTCCAGAGAGAGACATCCGTACCAGTTAATTGGGAATTTCAGTAAAACCAGCCCTCCTGTGGTATAGCAAGGGAGGCTTGTTAGCTTGTGAACCAGAAGTAGCCCAGCATACCTATTTTAATCATCTAGGGAGGCAGAGCAAATAGAACAAAAAACAGTTTGAAGTGTGTGGAAAAAGTGAGGTGAATCTCGCCCTATCTGTCAAGAACATGTTCAGGTCACATCTCACCTCAAAATTAAAAAAAGGAAATAAGAAATGATCTTTTTCATAATTAAACGGCTTTTTAGGGCCATTAAGAGTTTTTGTATTGCCGCATAATTTTTAAGAAAATATATATTGTTTTGTTTTGCATTGTTTTACACATTATGGCAGTTGTTTTGCATGGTAACTGCCTTTAATTGATGATTGAATTATGTCTGGATGCTTTATGTGGAAATGTGAACAAATAATTACGTAATGAAAAAATCTTTATTTATTTAAATATATTTTTCTTTCATTTTGCGGAATTTCGTAGTCCCCAAAGTGCACTTATAGCTTTTAAGAATGTTGTTATAGTCAGCAGTCGTGTGGTTTAGGAAAGCCGTGTGCTGTTGTCTGGTTGTTTGTAGTGTGGTAATTGCTGTGTAATTGTGTGATAGTCAACAGTGCGGCGTGTGTAGCAGCAGGGTGGTGGTCAGAGAGGTTTGCCAGCTCAGCGACTCTCTCTGACAAATGGAGAGCCGCGCTGAGGCATAAGTCTCCGTAACCAAACCATGATGCCTTCCACCATTTGCTGTTTCACATGGTCAGCATGTACTAATGCACAACCTGGCGTGGTGTGGGAATCCAAATTCTGTTTCCTAACTAGTTCTTTATTCTCTCCATTTTACCCTCAGCCATTTTTTTTCTCTGTTTGTTTTCTGCTTTGCCTAAGATGTGCAGATGTCACATAACCATGTGGCTGTAAACATGTATAAGCGGTCACGTAACTTGTGTTTTAGAGCTTAGATGACTAGTCACTGTGTCCATTCACCTGCTCTCTCCTGACCTGGTACATTTACCAAAAAGGAAAATAAAAGGGGTTATTGAGTGGGCAGGTGAAGTGTGCAGCCATGGTAACCATGAACTCACCTGTTCTTCTGTGTGGGAGGTGTGTATGGAGTGATCGTTGCAGGTCTCTTGTGGAGATCAGCATGATTTTCTCTTGTGTTCAGGAAAACACACAAGCTCTCTGTCCTCCCTCAGCATGGGTCATTTGTTAAGTGTGCTGCTTAAACCTGGAGCTTTGTGACTGAATGTGACACGTGTTGTGCAAATGCAACACACAAAACTGACAATGCGAGAAGGTTAGCTGCATTAAGGATCAGTGATTTGCGTTCCTAGTGACCCTGGTTACAACCCGATTTTCTTCAGTAATGTGTATTTGTGAGTCAAGCAAGATATATAAAAAGGAAAATGCAGCACAGGCTTGAAAATTTGGCGGTTACTAAAATTAAGTCATGATGAATGTCTTAATGTCTTAGGTGTCAAAAGTCTTAAGTTATGATGAGTTTGATGAATGCAAACTGAAATGTAAATTGGGCACAGCTTATTTATTACAAATAAATGATAAGTTTGACAGAAGTACAAAAACAGCTTTACTTCATAACACTTCAGTTAAGTCCAATTCAAAACAGTACTACATTAAACGTGACAGGGTGACCAAAAATCAAAGCAATTGTAAACAAAAAAGCAACCGATATGCAGAACTAAATTGCGCCATGTTGCGACAGTGCTTGGCAATTGTAAACAACGATTGGTTAAACTCTATGCAAATTGCAACATGGATATAATGTATATAACACAATTTAACACCGCCTGGCACATTTCTTCCATCACATGGTATGCAGTCATGCTGCACAGCCCTGATTCACAATGAACTGTTTTTTGTCAGATATGCTATAGTGCCACTCATAACCTGATTTGTTCAATTTAAAGTAGACAGCTACTAGGCAGCGGTGTTGATGCATCAGCTATTGTCATAGAGGCACATTTAACAAGAGGAGAGTCATACTGCAGCGTAGACGTGTTAAATTGTGTTTAATCAGTACAGATGTGAAACCGCACACAATTGTTTGATGTATAAGCAGTGTTATTGAGGCTCCTTCCCATAACATTCAGGACATCTCATTGAATGCATTTAATTGGCTGTGGGCTCTCCAGCATTTCGCCGCGGTTCCATCCCCTAACCGGTACAAGCCCTTAGAAATTATGATCAATTGTTCGACATACTCCGTGCGATCTATAGCAACCCGTATGCTTAATGATTTCCTGCCGGCTTTTTAATGTATCTATAGGACAGGTCGATTCCTCCGTGGGAAGAATTCTATTTTCTTGTGATGAACTACTTAATCATTTGCTTGGGCCACTTGAGTGTGAAAATCTATATTCATTTTCCTTTTGTCTTTTATTGGCCGACTCTATTCAAGTCATCAAAAAAATGAGGTTAGAGGTGAGCAGACAAATGGCCAGACGTCAGTTTGGCATACTTTGATACTAATTAAAGCTTTCTGGGCCTAATTTACTAGTTCATTACCTTCACTGGGGTAGCGATGTGTGGGCGGTTACCCCTGTAAATTGCCAATGAGAATCAAGACTGCAGGATCTTTAAACAAAGCATTATGGGAGGAGATGTTAATTTGTTCTTTAATTCCGTTTATTCAGGATAAATTTGGGGATTTGATAGTGGCTCCTAAAATCTAAAGACATTTTGGTGTCACATCACCCTTACGATTACCACTGTTTGAACACTGAAGCTATTCTATAATGCATATGTACTTGCTAAGAAATACAAGCTAGCAATAAACACAATAGCATACATGATAAATCAGACATGAAATACAGGTATATCTATCCAAATATCACTATAAGACTTTATATTATGTCGGTGTGGTGTTATGAGTCAAGTGGTCCCGGATTTAAAACCGCCCACATATTTAGCTTTAAATAAATGAGTCAAAATTTAAAACTGATGCATTTGTTTGCATTGTATTTTTGTGATTTTACTGTAATGGAGAATGGGCTGCACAGTGAGCTGTAGAGCTCATCTTTAATTACATGTTTTATGTCATGTTCTATTTTTCATCTATCTTGTTCTCTTTATGTGTGACTACAAATTGAGTCTGCCTGCATGAAGGTTGCCGTAATACATATTTATACAATCTGAATATAAACGCCACATGGTTTTGTAATGTATTTCAGTCTGATGGACTGACTTGTGTTGTAATTTCTGCTAGTGTAACTACGTATGTGTTTCTGGGAGCTTAGTGAGTGTAACACATAACTGATGCACTTCTCAGAGCCTCCTGGTTCACTAGGAACATGCGTCAGTAGGACCTCGTCCCCCAGAGCCTGTTAATAATCCCACAGAAAATGCTGGAACAACTCGACTGCACGAAACTCCTGGCCCACAATGCAACACTACTGAGTCATCAAAGCTTTTATCTTGCAGCCATGGTTTCACTATTATGTTTTATTGAAACCTAAGGGTACCAATTAAGAAAAAATAAAAAAAACACTCCACTTTATATTGGTTCACTCTAAATGATTATAGATGGCAGTGTTATGTTAATAAAACCAGTCAGTTTGTGTGCTCTCTGTGCTCTCTGCAAAACAACTCTAAAAATGTTTTGCATGTCATTGAATAGAATTTTTATAACATTATTTTACGAGAGCAGATCAAAATGCTACTTTCACTATTTAGTTATAACAAATGCATAAAAACATGAAGCAATAAACAATAATAGTAAAATATTATTATTGTCATTATATGTAAATAATAATTGTTCGTACTTGGTTTGTTTTTAATAAAACTTCCAAAATGTAAAAATAAGTGGAATTCATGTCTGTATTTACTTTATATTTTCTGTGAGCTCTCGCTGATGTTCCGATCTTGTTAGTTGATCGTTTACTGGAAGCCCTGCAGATAGTACTGCACTGTACTATCTAACATGCTGCTAAATTACCCTGAAGCCTTTGCATGCTTTGTAAATGAACAGTTATGTCTGGCTCACACAAACCCAAGAAGCTTCACGTTGACCCAAAGCAGAAAGATAACAGATCATTCATAGACACTGAGGTGCCCATTTCACACAGAAACCAATCTCTAGTTTTTTACATTGATCACATTGAGCTGTCTGAACCTTACAAAACCATGGTAATGTCACTGCAGGTGCTATTGATTCACCCTTTGAGTTTTCTTAGGTTTTTGTGGATGTTTTTACATATTCTTCAGCTCCTGTATTGGAACTCCTATATTTAGGTGTTACATTTCTTTGTAAAAAGTTGCAAAGGGGTTGAATTTATGGCTTGCGAAGGCTTCGCAAGGCAGACAAGCGTCAAATCCGCAGTCCAGTGCTGTGCTTTTATCTGCCCAACTGTAGATTTAGATATAAAGCACCTAAGGGAGTTTTGTTCTGTTTAACTAATGCTCCTCTCTGTCTGGCAAAAATGAAAGCTTGTGTTTAACCTTCTGTTCCCGGCAATTCATCCAAGTTGGCTGGGAAATCGCTTTGCTTTCAAGCTGATAACAGTTTTAAACTTCTCTTTGATAAAACATCGGTGATTCTGTAGCTCAACTGGTAGAGTATGGAACTTGCAAAACCAAGGTTGTGGGTTCAGTCCTAGGGGACATACTACATATACGGCCAAATTGTATACTGTTGGAAAAAAGGTCTTTCAATTGCATAAATATAAAACAAGATTAAACTCTAATAACATTGACAGCCCCACCCTTCCAGAGTATGAACAAAAAATCCTACTGTTATTACAGTAGCTACAAATCTATTTCTCTGTCAGCCATAGTGGTTTATATATGAGCTGCCGTAACTGATAAACATGACACCAGTTTCATAACAAACCCTCGTGTCTGTTTCCATTCATGAAAAAAAAGATGTTTTTCCTTGTGATACATTTGGGCAAACTCATTGTAAATGTTCCTGTAGCTCAGTTGGTAGGGCATTGTGTTAGCAGCGCAAAGGTTGTGGGTTCGATTCCCAGGTGAGCACACATACTGACAAAATGTTAAATGTACTTTAAGTCACTTTGTATAAAAGCGTCTGCCAAATGCGTAAATGTAAATAAAAGGATTTGAATAGGTAACGTGTTTGGTGAATTTATCTGCTGCCCTTTCGTGGGTTTTCTCCAGCCATGTGCAGAAAAAACTGGAAAATGAATTATTGATTAAAAACAAAATTTGTAATTTGCTGGTTGCTGTCAAAGGCGTTTGGGTTCATTTGCGTGGAGAGATGCTTTATAATTCTGCTGACACGCTGTGGTTGATGAGGGGCGGGGCTTGAGGGATGTTAATGGCGGTCTCGGTGCTGAGAACGCTCTTGAAACCTTTCATCCCTGCTGCTTGCTAATGCAGCACTTTGAAATTGAAATTATGGGGGAATATAATGCAGTCGCAAATTAGCCAGTTTACTGTTCTGTTCACACTGGAACTCCTTTGAACGGCCCGTGTGAATAAAAATGCAAACGACACCTTCTAAAACCACATGCCTTGGGCATCAAATCTTCTGCCACTGCTGTGTGAGGGCCTCACACAGCAGTGGTTTTTGGTGTTTGTCTGATGCAGAAACAAAAAGGGCTCACCCTGGTGCCGGCTTAGAATTAATCAGAAGTGCCAGGCGTTCTCAGCCACCCTGTCTGTCTCACTCATGTACGGTCTGCTCTCTGACCCTATTAACACACAGATCACATCACTGTTGCCTTAAAAGATGTCAACTGCCACGTGTACACGCGGTAATGAGATCAGGGGCCGGTCTGCTGGAAACCGCTGACAGTTTGCTGCCAGTCTGTGTTTGAAGCCTGTGTTAATTTCTTGGGTGTAGCAATAATGTGCAGCAATAAAGAATTTCAAAAAACGGACATTGGAAATTGCTTTAAGACTACACAGGAAGCTTGGATTTTAAACTTTTATAAATAAATGTGGCAATGATTAGATGAGTCTGTGGTTGTTTCCTCTACAATTGTTTTAAAAAAAACTGGATGACTGTAGGCGATTTACACATCATTTTACGTCTTGATTGAATGATGTACTTCCCAGGTAGTCTGTGATGGCATCATGAATACTGTTGCTTTGAATAAAGCATCTGATTGTTTATTGGTCGTTAGGCTTTCAATCAGTGTATCTGTCCTACCTGGAAGCTTTGTTTATCTATATAAGGAGATGGGGGGGGGCAACAAACAGCCAATAACAGAAATGTAAATTAAACAACTGACAGCGTTTGGAATCTAAAAACCACACCAGTGCTTGATAGAAGAAATGCAGTTACTTATCGGTCAGTTGTAGCACATTTTAACACATCTTGACTTGTGTCTGTTGCTACTTGTATTGCATAATCAAAGATATGAACTTGGCCATTTATTTTTAAGAAAATTAACCAGTCTGCAGTAGTTTGACATGCAGCAATGGAAAAACGACAGATCGGTCTTTCAAAGCAGCGCCGGAAAATAGCTAGCCTGTTCTCTTGCTTATTAGCTGGCTAACACTGAAAACACGCATCTGATTATTAGCTACACAGATTGAAGGAATAGAGAAGAAGAGGAATAGAAAATGTAAGTAGTTAAAAGCTATAATCACAAGAAGCACAGAAGGCGGAGTAATACTTTTCAAATATAAGAGAATGATATCTGAGCATGTTGAAAAATAGCATTACACATGTGCCACGTTAATTCCATCTTCTAACCTTTCTTCTTTATATGAAAAGCTGTGTGCTTACTGTGTGAAAAAATAGATATCTATACATGGATTTACAGTGGGAGTTTTAGACAGTTTATGAATGCTATGGATCTGACTATAATTTGATGATGAGGGCATTTGGGGATTTTAAAATGGATTTTGTTCTGTATCCTAAAATATAGGTAATATAGGCAGTTTACATTTGTTCTGTTTGAAGCCAGTGACATAAACTCAGAATAGTTGGATATTGTGCTTATGTTCCAAGTCCCAGTATGTTGTTATGACCTCTGAGAGGAGCTTATAGGTGCTGCCTGATGGCCAGCAATATTTAGAACCAAAATGTAACATCTCCCTCACTCGCCTTTCTCTCAGTCTCTCCCTCTCTCTCAGTCTCTCCCTCTCCCTGTCAGTTTCCCTCTGCTGGAAGGAAAGCCAAATCAAAAGATGACCAATTCCGTTCGGTTATATCCTGCTGTTAATGTCCAGACTGCTTTTTACAAAAAAAGAAAGCGATTAATTTTGTGGGATTATGTCGCAGATGCCAAAAAAGATCCCGCTGGCTGTCTGCGAGATACATTTCAGCATAAATGATCTTCCATTAATGGGTGAAGTAGGACAGCTAAGATCTGATTCATTAAATAGAAGGTCAGTAATATATTAACACTTGAGATTTCCGGCCATAGCATAAGTGATTTGATGATATTTATTGATAATAGGTTGTTTTTTACATTGCTATTTTACTGCAGAAACAAATTATTTGGCTTTTGGAGAAATGCTGGCTTTAAACAGTCTCGCTGCTCTCTGAAACAATAGCTTTATGAAAAGTTGAATATGACCGTGTTTGGTCTGTGTGTGCTCACAGAATGAATAATAACTTCTCTGCCTTTCAGCTCCCCTGTAGAGTGGAGGCCTTCATGCTTTCAGAGAGCGACTTTATTCACCCACAATCCTCTGGGGCTGACGTCAAGGGTACATTTTGAATACCCTTAATCAAATTGTGCAACCTTTTCCTCCACGCTGCTCTTCCTGTTGACTCCAGGTCACTGTTTCTGACTCACTAGACCTGTGATGATATGAATTAATTTTGCATGATATTTTATTACTTTGGCCCATTTTTTCCAAATTTAAATCTGTCACCCAGAAGCTAGTTACCACGAAGTCACTTCTCTTGTGTTAGTCTAAAAGACATAGTCCAGTGTTAGCTGTATGCTTACTTTTAATTACAACTTACAGGCACCAGCAGTGGAAGAAAACTTTGTCACCTGTACACCACAGGTACAAATCAAGCAATTGAGACCCATAATGGGTCCATCCAGGTGGGGTCCCTGGTTTGATGGGACCCTATAGTGATGAGAGAGGAATGTATTTATAGAGTGCAATAGAATGTGGTTTTGAACTCTGCTTATGGAGGGTCACAGCCCCGTGGAGTTTAACTCCAGCTCTAATCAAACACACCCGAATCAGCTAATCAAGGTCTTGAGGAATACATGAAAATTACAAGCAGGTGTGTTGAAAAGGCAAAGTTTAACATGCCTGGAATAGGCTGGAACATATTAATAGTAGTTGAGCATCCTCTCCTGCAGGCCTCGAACCTGCAACCTTATCAGCCCTGATCTTTAACCACTATAATACACTCCTCCTCCCACATTGGCGTGACTGGTCCACCTCTGCACCCCAAACGTGCTTTACAGGCATATGATATAAATGTACGAATATATGAATAAGACACATGGGAGTTATACATCATTATATCCGAATTTGCATATATATTACAGGGGGATTATGATTATATATAACACAAATGCTAATCTGGCACATACCCAGCCAAAGCCAAAAGTAGTGTCCCTGAATCCATCTCTGTTCTGATTCCACCCGTGTCCTGTGGACTCTCTCTACTCCCCCGATGGGTAGCCAGCTCATTATGAGCTTTGTCATCTCTCCATGTCGACTGTTATGGCTTTGACAGCTTCTAATGAAATCTTTCCTCACAAATGTTACCTGCCTTTAAGTCCTGTCACTCTCCCTCTCTAATGAGCAGCACCTCACAATCTAAGGGCCACAGTGACATTTTGGTCCCTGCCATTTCCCCCTGCTCTCAGCGGGGGCTCTCGGAAAAATCATCCCACTCTCACAGCCCTGGATATTGATGTTTCCTACAGTAGTTCTAGCTCTGTGCACACTGCAATCAAGTGGCCACTATTTCCTTTAAAATCTTTGGAATGGCAGCAATATTAGCCCATGCTAGCCAAGGTAACAAGTATTGAGGGCTTCTTGTAAAATGGGATTATCATATGCATTTTAATGGCTTCATACAATTCCACGAGGGCTGGACTATATATTAATCATTCACCATATATTTGCAATGATTGTCCTGGCAATATATAATTAGGCATCATTGTAGTTTTTTTGCATTATTTATCTGACCATTAAGTTAAGACCATTCTAAAAAGCCATGCAGTCAGAAGAGTTTTATGATACTCTTGAATTTGATAAGACAAAGATGATTTACTACCATCTCTGATTTAAACTAAAGTGATATTGCTGGTAATTTCGATTTATTTCATTTTTGTGAATTTGTTTTCTACTCTACCATTTATTCAAAGGTTCTTAAAAAAACATCTCTGTTACCTTTTGAAATTTAAAGAGCCTTTATTCACTACAGAGAACCTTTTGTGAAACAGAACTATTCTTTGGATGTTAAAGGTTCTTTTTTCAAAAAGAATTGTCAAACACATTTTTTAAGAGTATATATATTTGTATAAGTAAATGAAGATAAATAATAATGTTTGTTATTCTAAAATGTGTTGAATCTATTTGGCAACACTAACCATGGTTATTTAGCTCATAATTTAAAAAATTACTTATAAAATATATAAAACAATTACATATATAAAATATATCTCACAGTTTTAAGGCATATATCGCCCTATACCCAACACTGTCTTGCTTTATTAGTGCAGGCAGCCTTTGTGATGCATCATGAAATATTCATACTATTGGAATACAGCCGGGATTATTTTTGTAAACGGATTGATCTTAGATGCTGCAATTTCCTTGTCTTTCGGCTGAACGAGAGAAAAGTGTGAAAGAAGCAGGAGGAGAATGGATGTGTGTACAGCTGTCATGTAGTACAGTGGTGCTGTGCAACTGGGGCGGGTGTTCGTTTGACACCGCCGCCACATGGGAAGCTGACGTCTGCACTGCCTGACAGCGCCTGCTGGAAACACAATGTAATTCCTCACAGAGAGACTCCCTTAATGCAATAATATAAGACGTCAGAGTGGATGGATGAATAAATAAACAGTGCAGATTCTGGAGCTGCCAGATTTAGCTGAGGAAAAAAAAGGGGCACTCTCAGTTTCCTTCTCAGGAAAGAATATGCTTTTTCAAAGCACATATACTGGTTGGTATCCAAGAAAACTATTGATGGCAGGTGACAGTCGAACACCTTGTAAAACAGAAGTTAATGCTACATGATCACAATGTGTGTGACTGTGTGTGTGTGCGGTTTACAGGGACACAAATGTGTATTAAGGTGTGTATAATGTAAACATGGTTTTACTTCCTGTTTCTTCATAAACTAAATTGCTTACAAAGCATACTAAATAGTAATTTTTTTTAAATAAAAAAATGCCAAATGTTTTCTGTGAGGGTTTAGTTTAGGGGTTAAAGGATATTATAGAGTATATCACTGTACAGTTTGTACACTATAAAAACCATTATGTATATGGAGAGCCCTCATAAACCACATATGCCAACTGTGTGTGTTTAAAAACATGCACTAAAATGCAACTGATGGGTGTCTTCATTTTAAAAGTCAAAAGAAATGCATTTTCATATCATGAAATGTCACAGATCATTACACAGACTATAGTCTAGCTTTCAGAAAAGCAAATTATACATTAAGCTTTATTTACAAATCCATACATTATAGATAACTAAGTAAATATTTAAAGATAAACAGACATTTAGGTGTTTTGATTTGATATTTTAATTACCACGGCAACAAATGCAGTGAATAATGTGCTCTTTTCAGGTTTTTAGGTGTATTAGATGCTAAAATACATGATAAATCCTGGTAAAATCTGGATTAGGCAGGTAGCTAGTTTTGTAACATGGCGACAGGTGGACAAACCAATGACAAGCTTGGCCCAGCTTAAAATAATCAGGTCATACGAGGTTCTACAACGCAGCTATCAACTCAATGAATTTTCCACCAGGGCTGCATCCAGTATGAATTTAATACAGAACACAATTCTGTTATATATGCAGTGATTATATATTTTATGGAATAGCCAACAACCCTAGCAAAAACACAAAGTTGCATAACAAAGCATACAAAATTAACAGAAATACATTTTTGGGATTATTATTATTGTTTACATTTGATTTTTTTGTCTTTATTGTCCTCTGACCATCAGACCGCTGATTTCTCTCGCTCTCTTTCTCTCAACTATATTCACAAGGCTGCTAAAGCTTTTAGCTACATGATGCATGTTTGCTAGCCCGGGGCTTGTTTAGCCAGGATTTGTGAAACCTTGTACTAGACGGCAGTTGGGGAAGGCACTTTTATTTCTCTGTGTACCGATATACATCCCCGAGTGTGGCTAGAGGATGTGTTCTTTGGAGAGAGTCTTCAGGTCGCTTCTCTGTCTGGACGGTTCGAGAAAAACAGTAAAAAAGAGGCATCAGATCGAGATCTGTAGCAAGCAGCACAAACAACTCAGGGCAGAACAGCAAAGCAGCTCAGTGTGTCTGGCATTTGTTTACGCTTATATTAAGGTGTTTTCGCCTGTGGACATTGACGAGTCAGTTTCAGTAGCAAGGTTATCATTACCCATCTCACAACCTGTCAGGCCCTGGGTGAATCTCATGGAACCTGTCAACAACATGTCTGCCTGATTCTTCACCCCAAATCAAAAGAAAAATGGAATTGTGTTTAGCGTAAAGAAAATGAAACCTGTTTTTATAAATGCTGTATTACGGTAATGAGAACCATTGAGAATAATGCAAAATACAAAATCAATAAATAAAATCAACACAAAAGTTTAAAATGAATTAATAATCAATTCTTCAGAAATTTCTACCAAAAAGAACAAGATGTGGGTTTGCAAAAAATGCCCAAATCGAAAACATACTTTTAATCATGCAAAGAATATGTTCTTTATTTGTTTCTATTTCTTTAAAATTTCATTCTGTCAGAACCCATCACATGTGGAAAAATTGGAATCGTCTTCCTGCGTCTTGCAGGTGTTGCCTACAGAGTAGTTATTTATCCAGGAAATCCATAGTGTTTCCAGGCCCATCAGTGGGTAAATTATCCAGACTCAGAGTTCAATGCATTCCCAACAGAGCACACATACATCTCGCTAAGATCTCGGCTGAGTATGTGATAATACTCATCAGTGTTATTGCGTTCTGCCATGCAGGGCACAGTAAAGACTCATGATACTAATGTGCTTCAGTTATCCTCTCCTGTAACATTTACACTGGATTCCACATCAGAACCAGCTCTTCAGATTGCCGTGTCTCCTTATGGCTCTTGTTAATGAGGGTTTAAGACCATGATTGCTTTACAGAGAGTTTGAGAATGGGGTCTCTTGACAAATGCTGTAGATGTCAATGGGCTTTATCTGAACTCAGTCCACCTCTGAGCATCGATTACTCAGTCAGCATCCCGGAGTCCCGGCAGTCAGGTGCATCGTACCGACGCACTGCATTAAACAGTGGCCAGGCATGAAGTAGCAGTTTATCTGTCAGAGGTGAATACCAATCGATGGCAGCGTAAGAGGGGATGTGGAAATGCTTTCGTAGGCGGGGCAGATGAGTTGAGCGATGATAAATCAATCAAGTGTGTTATGACAGTGAAAGACTGCATGATCACAAATCCACTCGTATGATGCTGTCCAGGGCTGCCTGGGAATGCGTCTTTTTGCATTAAGAAATGCACAATACTGGGTATATTGGGGCCTTATTAGTAAATGTGTGTGTGTTTACATAAGCCATTATGATATTATAAATCTATTATAGTTGTCTATATTTACATTATTATATTTTATTTACAAATCCAGAATTCATTTTGTGTGTTACTTAAGTGCTGTTTCAGGTGATTTCACATAATTAAATTTGGTCAAGAGAAAGCAAAGTGTGTAGGGAACAGTGAACAAAGCATATAGACCCTGTGAGCACAGCGATGATCTCTGTGCAATAACTGATCTCATGCTGTGGGGTTTGCAGTGAACTCTGCTGCCTTTGATCAACAGACTGGAACCTGGATGAGAGAGAGAGCGAAAGACAGGTGAACCTAGCTGTAGGGGTCACGCAGAGGGCTGCGGCGGGGGCCTTAACCCCTCTCAGGATGATGTGACAGGCTCCTGAGAAGAATAAATGGCCCTCAGTACCTCAAAACGCTTTCAGACTACAGAGAACAGATACAGTGTAGACAAATGTAGTGCTGTTTTAATGTGACGTTGGCTGATAATGGAGTGATTCGGTGAGAAATAAACACAGACATCCTGTTATTACAGAATGAGAAGGGCTTTTACATGGTGCGATGATGGTGTTTTAAAAGGAAATTTATTCTGGTGGAAAACTTTGCTTTTAAACTCATGTTTATGGACAATAGATGTTTATGTTACAGTGCTTGCAAGGCAGTGTTGTATTGATATTTCTTCAACATTATAGTTCAGAATTTCTTAGAAACCCATAATAATGCAGTCTGCGGTTAATTCAACTTTTACTGTTTAGCACACAGGTTTCATTCAGGCTTTGTGTTGCAGATCATTTTGGCCTCAAGTGGGCTATCGGTTTTGTTTTTGAAAACTTCTTTTAAGAAAATGAATCTTTCATTTCAAAAAGCTCTTCTTGACCTGCATTGATAGAATGTTTGGTTATATGTCACTTTATAATTTGCATACTGAGTTATAGTTGGTCATTTTTATTACATCTATTTGCATACCAAATTTAGTTTGTTGTTGTCATCTTTGCCTACATATATTTAATGCTATAAACTTTATACCATATATTTATAGCTGCCTTTAGACTCAAAAGACTGCGTGTCTATATACAGTACATGTATAAATTACGATCTGTAGACGAGTGTAAATTAGCTCTGATACAGTATTTGAGTTTTACATAACCAAAGCTGTCAACCTGACCTTACCTAAAGTCAGATGCTGCCTTGCAATCACTGGCATTTCCTTCAGGAAGTGTAAATGTAGTCAATGGTTACTACGGGATGCCACTGCAAGAATAACATCCTACAGTGAATGTTCTTCCATAGAGGATTCTTCTGACAACCTTTACTTGCCTGACAGAAATACTGAGTCTTCAGAGAAGCTTTTCAAGATCTAGAGAAAAGTCAGTCTTTGCAAACATGTTTTGTACTGATGGCAAGATTAAATCTAAGCCGGGCCTTGGTCAGAGCTGATCTCTGCGTTTCTCTGTCTGCTGGCTCAGTTCACCTCAGGCGCTCGGGCCGGCTAGAATTCTCCACCCTATATAATGAAGACGGCTCTCAAAGCAATTATCTACTGATAAAAATCTTCTGAGTAATAAGCTGCAGAACTGTGTGGCTGTGAGGCAGGGATATTGAGGTCATTTTCATTATAGCTGATGTTATTGTTTGAGCTTATTCGTGCTAGCTGTGTTATCGGACGCAAAGATTGTCTATTCTTGGTCTATGCTAGTTATTCAAATGCTTAAGATGTTTCTTTATAGGCTTTAGCTGACAGTACGTTTACTTTAGGGAATTGTCTTTTAAGAAATCCACTAACTGCTTCTTTTTTCTAATGATTTTAATGATTATTTCAAAATTCTTTTTTTAATCGTTTTATTTCAATGGGTCTAGTTCAGTGAAATTAATTACATTTTGTCATTTTTGTTAAGTAGGAAAAACAAAAGGCGTTCATTTTGTATATTTATATTGTATACAATGTTGTTTTTCAATTTGGACAACTCGCTACCTTTGTGTAAATATTGTATGCACACATTATATGTTTGCTTCGCTTTGCACTGAACTGGTCCCAGTGTGTTGTTTTAATACATAACAGTGTTTTTCTCTTAAGTTTAAGCTTTATGTGATGACCACAAATTCACTGTTAAATCAAATGTTTCTTTTCTTTTTTGTTGTGTTTAAATATAGGCTACTGTTAATGTATGTATATTTATTCATTTTCCAGGGAAACTGCTTGGAGCAGCACTTTAATATTAACAATAATTTTTGCTTCCTACTTAGAACAGAAGCTGTCATATTCCACCCATGTCTGGAGTTGGGGACATGACCCACACCAGACAACACGGAACACCTCCCTGTGCTGCTCCATTAGAATGTGTCATTGGTGATTGAAATTTGGCTGAGATTGCGGTTTCATCTCCCAGTCTTCCTGCCCTGCACATAATCACCTCTTATACACACACACAAGCACCATACACACACATGCATGCGCTCAAACCCCTGGCCTGGTGCTTTAAATGTGCTTTCTGTATGCATAAGGTCATCACTTTGTGAGTGTGTGTGTTTTGTGTGTTCTTGGGTCTGAAGCTGAAAACAGCTTATGAATCTGCACCAGCCTCTGACGCCGTGTTGTTATTTTGCAAATGTTGTTTCTGCAACACTTTACTGCATTATTTTGCAGGCCAAAAGTAGCATTATTTTGCTATGGATACATTGTCTTTACTTAAGGCTAATTAACACTGTTCAAAAAACAGTCTAGCAAAACCAAATGACTTTTTGTTGGGGTCTTCAAACCTAGTTAAATGAATCCAAATTTTCTTAAATACAAATAATAGCTGGAGCTTCTCTGTAAATTAATCGCTCACACGTGCTTGTGTAAAATAACAACACTTGTCATTGGCTGATCTGATATAATGTTAAATGTGATTGGAAGATAAATGCTGTATATTACACTATAAGATGGAAACGTGTTTGAACATTTCTGACTGTTGGACAAAAATTTACTGAGTAATTAACCCTGTTAAAAGCAACACTAGCCCCTGTGATGAGTAGAAAAGAAATAGTTTTATATTTAAATTAATTTTTATTTCAATTTATTAAATAAAATGGTAGGGCCCATAGTTTCTTTGTCTTTTGTAGATTAAAAAAACAACAAAAAAGTTTGATTCCTTTAATTTGTGATTAATCTTCCCTTCTAGTTGTCTTTGATTTTTAATATCGTATGAGTTTTAAAACCTACGATTTCAATACAAGGTCTTTGTGTCTTTGAAGCACTTTTTGAAAACTTGTTTGCTCTTGTATTTTCTCTTGTATTGTGCTCCATCTTTTCCATTCTTGATCCTAGGTCCTCTTTCAAAGAAACAGAATGATGATTTAGCTGATAATGACGGTGCTGAGGATGAAGGTATTTTTTTGATGCCAAACTGATATGCATGACAAGGAATCCTCCAATTTTTTTCCTCTTTGTTTTTCTTAAATTTCTTGTCCTTTTTTGAGAGTGGAGATTTTTTTTCTTGCTCGTTTTTTGCTGGATGTGTTTTGTCGTTTTTGCTTGATGTGACCTGTCTCCCGTCATTTTAGACACATAATTGTTAATAACCCTTCATAGGTTTTTGCTTGAATATTTTATATCATTTCCTTTTGTTTATATATGTTGCATCCCACCTAAACAAAACAAAAAACAGTCAAACAAAAACAAACAAACTAATAATTCTAATATCAATTCTTAACCGTTTTTGCATGTTTTTTTAAACCCTTCTGCTTTTTATAAATATGATTCTGTGACAATCCTACTGGTTTCCAAAATTATAATGGAAGCCCTCTTCAACAATTTCCTATGCAACTTTGTATGTTCCTGGAATCCATGCAGCCATTTCTGCATTTTCTGTGGGCTTGTGTGCATCGATAACCATTACGGTCAAGCTGCTGAGATGACTTTTATCTGCTCAGCGTTTAGCAAAAATCTAGAGACACACAGCAAATTAACACATTGATTAAGTGCCTGCGGACTGTAAAACTGTTAAAGTGCTACAAAAAGCAATGATAAAAATCCCTGAGTGACTGTATGTGATAAAAGCACTTCCTTCCTTGTTCATGTTAGAAGAGAGAACCAATGAACACTGTCTCCTGTATAATCAAATGAAATAAGAACCAATTAGAGGAGGCTAAAACCAGGAAAGAGTCTACTTGCTTTGAACTGCACATCAAAAGATTACAGCAACACACATATACAGTAAGAATCCCACAGAGCATTTCCACATTAACTCTTTCCAAAACAGGCGGTGTAATCCTCTTAAGCAGGCCAGACTATATACTGAGGAAAAAACCTCAGCCGGATACTAAAAGCTGCTTTGAATTACCTCCAGAACACTGAAAACGTCCATCAGATGGGTCATCTTGCTGGAGAATGCCTTCTATCCAGTTACAATGGCCAAAGCACCCCAAAAGTCAAGACCATCCCGGCGATAGCAATGCATTATGGTTTTTCAGATTACCTCTGCAGTACCTGAATGGCACCTTCATGTTGAGGATCTATTATGAAGTCTATGATCACCTGGTCTTTTGATTGCGACACCTGCATGTGTGGAAAGCCAAGACTCTCTGTTGCTTTCTCAGGAGGATCCGTTCAAACTCACAATGGGACTTTCGGTGAACGAGAGATAACCTTCAGAGAAGATCCAACATCTTTAATAAAAGAACACTATAACCAGCACAGACTAACTCTTCCAAACTGCTCCAAGGTCATGGCTTGCCAAAAGTCTGCTTTTTACACATGGGTCCCCCAGCCTTCTGAAATTCAGTTCTTAACAGATGGAGATCGAGGAAAGTAAATGTTTATGTGAGGCCTTTGTGTTAAACGCTACTGAAAAAGAAGCAAAATCCTTATATGTTAATCTAGAGAAAGCTCGACCGATAATCACCAAACAGCTTATCAGGTTCACCACCAACTTTTCTCAGTTCAACGTATGTTTAAATGTACCACAACATGAAACATTTTAGAAATGTTTGCAGGGATTTCCCCTTTCATGTCTTTACCCTGCTTTTCGCTAAGTAGGAAAGGTCTGTCGTTTGGCTCTCAAACAGCAACAGCTGATCAGACTGAGAAAAGACACAGAGGGCACATTAATTATGTAGACATGACGCTACCCTATTAGTGCACACTGCTAATACCAGCTGCCACGGCATCAGCAATGATTCTTGCCAACCAGCTCCTCTGATTTTATTTCATAGATCCAGTAATTGGCTTGATCACATCACCAGCCCACTTACGGATATTAATATCCATTCTAATTAGTTTACATTTTTGTTTTTGATATAAAAGTCACACATGGGCCATTGCACAGAGATATCCCAGGATCATCAATCATATTCAACAACTCCAAATACCGAGGGATTCTCCAGATATGACTATTTGCTGGAGATTTACTAAAGCAAACTATCACCAAAATCAATAGCCACTTTTGACACTTTCATTAATCTGCTGCTTCAATACAAAGGGTACAAACACTTATTGACTTTTTGAAGTAATCAGTAACAATAGGCCCAGGAGACAATATAACAGTGTGTGGCCTTTTGTACCAGGTCAACTTAATGAAAGAAAACAACATATCAAAATAAAAACTTTGGAAAATTGGCTGCTGGATTGAATTACTTCGAACTGAAGTGTGTAATATTTTCTCCATGGCGACACCAAATAGAAAACCAAAAATCATGGCTGTTTCCAAACATACACAGATCCACTGGGGCTATTAAAAAAAGTTTAAAATAAATTAATTACAGCATTTATTAATCTCTGAAGTATTAGATGTATTGGCAAATGTTGAAAAATCATTACATACGCTTAATAAATGCTGTAAAAAATTGTT